>JAAOWG010000303.1:0-24474 GCA_036491945.1 Paranurophorus simplex
TGAGTTCCAAAAAATAATGGATAAGGAATGAAAAAAGTGGGGCCTTTATATACTACCATCCGCGACCGGACACTGCGACCAGACATTGCGACTGGACATTGCGACCAGACATTGCGACCAGACACTGCGACCAGACACTGCGACCGGACGCTGCGACTGCAGCTTTTTTTGGATTCTAAATTGTAGTAAATTGAGGAGCTTTGATTTTAATGTCAAGCACATTCATTTTTATTATAAAATTTAGAAAAAAATAATATGCAACATCCATCTATTTATTTGGCCTTTTTTCTATGGCTTTCAAATAAATAATTTACGTATTTCATTTTTTGTTGAAAGCTTTGAGTTGAAACATTATTGTCAATCCAATTCTTATTATTAAAATAAATTAAGACTGTCTCATATTTCTCATCCCACACTGCATCGTTTCTCATTTCTTCTTCATTACGACGACAGGAATTCATTGCTACTCCGGAAAAACCTTTCTTGTGCCACAAATATGAGAAAACCTTATTTTTTATGTTGCCTTAAAGGAGGAGGATCTGTGGGATTGATTTTTATGAGATTTGATATAAGATGCTATGAAACTGGGCTGGTTTAGGCGTATCCTTTCCCCCCACCTCGTCCAATCGATTCTATTTGAGAACTAGATTGTTCCTTCCTCCAATTCAACAATCAGATCATAATACACAAGGGTTTTTACTCTTTTACTCTTCATTCCTTTATTTCACATCAAATAGCCAATACACTCTCAACACTTATCACTTTCACGTACTACCCCTCCATCAATCTCCAGCAGTGTCTACAAAGTGAACATCATGGTCTCGAGAAAATAAAATATGCTCAATCCCGTTAAATTTCAAGATAACCTGTGGTCCCTGAGTTTAGCATCAATGTTAAATTGGTCCCCTTCAGTGCGTTCTATGGGACGCTCGTCCTCCGAGAGTGATGAAAGTGAAATACTTGTTAAAGCAGGGGTTCCTTCACGCCAAGACTTTAGTTCACATGGTCATGCTTTCCCTTTTAGTCAATTTTTAAGAGCAAATGAAACTTGTAAAGAAAATATTATGAAACAAGGAAGAAAATCATCCTTCACCATTGATTCATTACTTGGAATCAATGCAGCTCAAGTTGCATTACATCAACATAGGATTTGTCCAAGTGGGGCTATTGGTGGGGCAGTGGGGGTTGATTTAGAACAAGGGAATTGGGCCCATCATCCAAATTTAGTTCAAGATGGGAATGGGACAAGGGAACATGGGAAAGTTGGAAGTTATCAAAAAAAAGAAAGAATCCATCCCTACAATCCTCCTCCCTCTCACAATTGCATGTCAGGTAACAAGGAAACTCATCCAGCTATTTTTCTTCAATTGTGATGCTGAGATATAGAATTTGATAGAGAAATCAGGAGAGAAAGTTCAAAAGATTTCCAGAAGATCAGCAAAGTCCAAAAGAGTTCGAACAATATTTACTCCAGAGCAGTTGGAGAGGTTGGAGGCTGAATTTGAGAGACAGCAATACATGGTTGGGCCAGAACGACTTTATCTAGCTTCATCCCTTTATCTTACGGAAGCACAGGTTAGAAACATATTTAAACATCCACTACCATTCAAATAGGAAATATATATAAGGTGAAAGTGTGGTTTCAAAACCGTCGGATTAAATGGAGAAAGCAACATCTGGAGATGCAACAACAACGTCTTGCAATATTCCGATCCAAAGGACCTCATCTTGATACGGGTGAAGATGAATTTTATGAAGAAGAAAGTGATGAGGATGATGATGAAGATCAAAAAAGTGAGGAGGAAGCAACAGAGATTTCTCCATCCCATCATCATCAGCATCATGAGGGCCCTACAAATCCGTTGCATCCAAGTACCCTACCATAAATCTTGTATGTATTTAATGGTCAAATTATTGGTTAACCAGGAAGGAATAATAAGTCAACTGAAACTAATTTGTAGCCTAAACAAAAAATGACATGCCACCCTTGAGTCAATTCAATAAATTTTATGTCCACATACAATTAGTGTCAGCATTCAATGCCCTTCATATCATCTCTCTACTAAAATGAAAATATTCTCATTAAATATCTCAAAACTTGTCAACTTTCCAAAGAATAGTGAAAACTGAGAGATGTAATATTTCATGAGGACGCTCCTCTTGTCAGTTATTGGAATTTTTAGAGCAATTACATCTTTTTGTGGTATAAAAAGCCAGTTTTGATTGTAGTTTGTATCCACTTGTCTCTCTCTCTCTCTCTTCAAAGGAATGAATAATGTGGAGAGCATGATCAAAATTACACATTCCTTATTGACTAGGGGAGAAAAATAAGTTTCACAAAATTTGGCTTTGGATCTATTCTACTGTGAAATCATTGTATAATTACCTTTTGTAAACAGGGGACACACAAACACCAACTATCCCTTTATTACCACAAATCCCTTCCAACTTCAACCAAAACCACACTTTTCCCATACAAATTGTACCTTCAACTGCATTCACTAATCATAACATCATTTTTAGTTTGAAATCATCATTAAAGTAAAAGGGATGAGTTTTTGGGTTAAATCATTTTAGAACATGACAGTGTGTGTTGTACTAAACTAAAAAAGCATTTTACATTTTACAAAGCCCTTCTTCATCCTACCCATCTCCAGACAAAGGTTGGACACAAATGAGAATTATAATTAATAAAAAGTAATAAATGGAGCATCAAACAACTTGAATAGAACTGGAAATCTGATCCCTTTATCAAACATTTTTATAATGTAATAATTATAGGTAGAGCTACATATAAGAGGTGCTATAAAAACCCTGCTGGATGAAGAAGCATCATTAAAGCATTATTCAATTGAGTTTTTTTTGGGACTGTTGCCAATTTAAGCTGTTTGACATCTGTGTTGAAATTCATGTTTTTTTCACATGGTATAAGATGATGGGATTCATTTATATAAAAAAAGATGTGAACTGAGTGGTTGCGGATAATATTCCACAAGAATGTGGAAAAGAATTTCTTAATTAGCGGAGCAGTAATAAGTTTAATAAATGTCATCTATTACAAGAAACTTGGTTTATGTAGGGATTCAAAATGAATAGCTGCTCTTAAACCTTGATAACTTATTTTTATGATCTACACCCAAACTTTTGTGATTTTCATACAATGTGGACTCATTTTTCTCACGCTTGCACATCACTCAACGTCGAGTCCTTTTCTCAAAAAAACCTCTGAAAATCCCTTCTCTTGGGATTTAATTTAAATTTTGTATTTCTATTAAGTGAAAGCAACGGATCCTGCTTGCACTTTGAATTGCTGCATTAAAAGAAAGTTATTCCAATTATCCCATCACTTTTATTCTCTGTCTATAACCTACATGTTGGGGACAATTATAAGGGATATAGCTATAGGTCCCTTGTTTGTTCCGGTTAATTAGAGAATGAATAAAATAAGTGGAAGGTAATTGTGCCTGGGAATTGTCTTTATACAAGTTGATCCTTTCTCTTTGGGCTTCTTCATTTGAAAGTTGGGAGTGGGTATAGTAGTGGTAGGTGATCTGTTAATGTGGTAATTATACTCTGTTAACTTGATAAAGGGTTGGAAAACTGGATTCATTAATGTTGCTAAAAAAGGGGGGAGGGGATGGGGGTGGAATGTGAAGCATTTCAATTAATCCCCTAGCTCTTTGTAGTGTCAAAAGAAGCTGTTTAAAAAAGTCGGTGTAATAAATTTACCTTTCAAAGGGACTCGTGACATTATTGGCTCAAAATTGGGCTTTCTCTGGGGCTTTGGAATCTTTGGCTTCCTTTATTGACTATATTAATGTCCAGCCTCCTTGAATGATGTAGCTCATAAAATACAACTGTATCACTTCTCTTTATACTTTGCGACATTCTCAAACCAAAATATCTCAGCCCTTCTTCTTCATTTCTTTTTTTCAACAAAACTCTATAAAAACTCTATATTTACTTTTATCCTCCAAAAAAGCCTTTCCTTTTTGCATTGAGAAGATTGGAAAGAAAAATGATTTTATTTTTCAAGGGATAGCTCAATCTCTATCCTGCATTTGGAAGGATTCAAGGCTCAAGCAACTTTCTTTCTCGGGCTTTTTTTTATAATTCATCATCCATCCAGACTATATGTAATCGTTGTAAACTAAGTTATATAAATAAAATGATGGAGAAAAAGAATAAAGAATTTAATCCACAACTTTTGCCGTACATAAATGGTGTAAAGGCGAGTGATTCACTTGATGTTGTTAGCATCACCGATTAAAATGATGTTATGCGTGGATGAACGGAGAAAGTGGATTGTATTGCATTCTTTTAGTTTGTTCCCCTTTTTTAGTTGGCGTGGTTGAGCTCTACAAGGGTTTGAATGTACTTGAATCCTTGATAAAATTTAAGTTTGACTGGTTACAAGGCTTGGCTTTGTAATTCAAAAGTTTTCTCATGTGAATCCACTTTTATTGTATTAAAATAAAACAATGAAGCTTTCTCTCTTTCATCTCCATCACAGATGAGAAACAACTCGAATAGAATTTTTGCAATTATACGATTCACTGCTTTTCAAAGTCAAAAACTAGTTGATCTGATTTTGTTCTCGTTCAAATCCCTCATAATAGCTCCTTATGAGGATTAAGAAAAAATAAAGAGTTGTTTACTCAAAAATTAATAAAAGTTGCAACAATAACTCTCTTTCCTTTTGGTTAATTACTTTAAATCATAAAGTAGTCGAATAAAAGTAAAAATCCTGAGATTCATACAACATTTTATCGGCAAAGGGTTCAATCCAAATCCTTTGTTGAGTCTTGAGTAATAAATTATATTTACAAATAAAGCTTTATTCATATTCTTTGTGAAATGATGTGTGAGCTGTTGCATACACATTTTTTGATCCTGAATTAAAATTAAAATCTGCATGAGGGTTTAAATTTGCAAAATTTCAACAGTTTATTACATTAAAGTTGGAAGTTGAAGCTAAGAAATTGTACACATTAAAACAGGATGTATATACGTCTACGTATACATATTTAAAAACATGAAATTACCTTTAATTTGTTGATACACCTCATTTATGAGGGTCACATTCGTTGACTATATTTGTTAGGATTTTAGCGTCGTGCAAGTGGGCAACGATGAGACTACTTTGTTGTATCACTTACTACGATTCAAAATGTTTCTTATTTGTAGTGACAAAATGCTTCAACATGAAAAGTTCAAGAGCAATTGTTCTAATTAGTTCATACATTGCTGACTTTACAACATCAAGAAGTACATACTTGCATACTACAGCTTATTTTCAGTCAGATCTTCTGCTTGTTTGACATTATATGAAAATTATATCACAACATTAAAAAAACATTCCGTACGTATCAAATTGGATCTAATTGCGTTAAAGCTAAATGACGACCATTTTGTAAAACGAATTTTTGTGGTGCTAGTCTTAACTGTATAAATGATTGTATTAAAATCGTTAAAAATTAGGTTTACAATTGTTTAACCCTTATATGTGATAAACGTATAAAGCGGAAATTTATTTTAGAAACAGGTAGTTGGGGGACTAGAGGATCCAGCCTTTCATAAGGCAACCGCACGCTTGGACATTGATTTGTTTTACTACTTGAAGCGTGAAGCGTAATCAAATCCATGGATTGTTATAATACCAAAATGCATCCATTAATTGTAATTATCAACAATTCTTGATTATAGCAAACCGTCAGTCCTTACATGCCGGCATGACGCTACGTACAGTATCTTTTGCGTGGCTTGAGATTATAATGAGCAGTTGAATAATAATAATAATAAGTAATAAACAACTAACCTTGGTTGACACATTTAGCAACAATTGTGATGCATTACAGTGTATTGCTTTTTGTAAAACTTTCATCAATTCAAACAAACTCATTAATAGTAACATGGCTGGAGTTAGCATATTAATTTACCAAAGTCGTAGCTAAAATAAACGTTAGTGATTAGTGTGGTCAAACGGCATTCGCAAATTGTAATCCTTATACGTATTACAGTGGTTATTATTAAAATGTTACAAAAGTTTGAAACTGCAAAATCCGAAATTCTGAATACAAATACTAAGCTCCCTCTCGTATTCAATAAACGTCTACAAAGATTGATAATAATTGTTTATAGAAATCCCAGTTTGAAAACTTCTAGGGACGTTACATGGAAAATCGTAAACTGAGATATATGCAGCAAGTGTAATTAGTAGTATAGTTAAAAGATGCAATACAATTATTAACATTTTAGAAAAAATCAGAGTTTAGCACCGATAAAAATCACCCATTACGAAAACGATGATTATTTATATGTACCTATCAGTCAATTAGATACACTTAGATTAGATACACTTATTAGCTAAAGGGTTACCTACAACAATTATACAACATCGTATGAGTGAGGGGACAAAATCCATTTTAAAACAATTGAGCTAAATTATTTTTTTTTAAATTGGCAGTAAAATGGAAGCAAAACAATTGGTAACTTGAAAGATTATAAAGAACAAAATAAATAAAACTGCATGCAAACAAAAAATAACTTAAATCAGACCCAGCACTTTTATTGAATTTTTTTTACACTCTATCCATCAAAAGCCAATCCACGTAATTTAAAAAATACATGATTAGTGAAACGTAATTAGTGGAGACAAAATGGTGCTTTATAGACTATTAAATGCTAATTCAATGTGATGCTTATAAAACGATACACTGACTGGACATCATCATTCTATAAAAACTCTTTCTATAAAAACTGTAAGGATTGAAATAATTTTTTAGAAATAAAAACGCTATCTTTGAAAGTCTGCATAATAATTGTAAAAAATGAATTTCCCCCTTTTTGAAATATAAACATATTTAAAACTTTGCATACAACTAAAAAGACTAAAAAATAACAGAAATTTAGAGGAAATGCTTTCCATTTAAAGTTTTGAGAACAATTAAGGCACTTGGATAAAAATAACAAAACGAGGAAGTAAAAGACAGGTATGGATTCAGCGTAGGTAGTGAGGGGAGGGGAGGTCGATCGAGGATATCAAAATAAACGATGGCACCAAAAAATGATTTTTCATAACAAAATTCAATGAAAAATTTAAAATGTAATTAAAAATTCATAAAATCAATCTGACAAAACTTTGACTAGTCAACAATTGCTTAAAATAACGCATCAACCCTTTGATTGAATCATTAGTCCATTAGATGTAAATAATATTTCCCTACTAATGAATTGATGAATTGATTAAAATCTGGCTATATGAGGTTGACTTACTCACTTACTAATGCATAGAAACCATCTTTGATTGATTGCGACTTTGTGTAGTTGAAAAGGTAAAAACAGTTATCACTATATATCAGCACTACGACGGGGTATTAAAGCGAACGTATGAAATACCGTTCATGCATAACCATTAATTAGTAATATAGTGTAGTGTACTAAATTCTATCCACTAAAGAGCGTTTCTAAGTATTCCACTTCATCATCGTCAAATTCCATTCCAAGCTGCACGAGTTGCCTATCCAAATTTTAAAAATTTAAATAACAAAAATTCGGCAACTTATTTCACGTAAGCTTACGTTTCAACAATTTTTGGTTCACATTTGGGAATTAACAGTCACCAACCGTCTATAGTAATTAGGTCTAAGGAAATTGATGCATCATGTAATTAAAAGTATCAAAGTTGATAATCAGTATTTCTTACCGAAACGGTAATGCCCTGGGTCGATCCGCACCCTCTTTAACCAACGGTTTATGGTATTCCCGACCAGGGCGAGAGTGAATTGTCGCCCAACAGTGTTCGCAGTAATACTGCGCACAAAATAATACCAAATTGTTCATGAATTGTCAGAATTTCTCGCAGAAGCAAACTTAAACGTCTAATAACACCCTGCCATAAATTAAATAAAAGTAAAACAAACAAACAAAGCCACATTCTAGCAACATATATTTACTAGTTAGTTGTACATCCCAAACGCAGAATTTTATTGTAAAATTAAATATTAATAGCACCGACTAGTTATTGCATTAAAATTAATCCCAAATAAACAAACAAACAAAAAATAATAATGCTAAAACAACATTGTCCGATATTTAATAAAAATATAAAAAAGCCCATCCAAAGCAAATACAATGTTCGTTCATTCAGTCATCCTAACAAATCTGTTACCTGTAAACATGTAACATTAGCACAAAAAAATGGAGCAAATTTTCCTCCACATCGACCACCTCCACACTCGTCACAAAGTTGATCATCTAAAACGTATGGTTTAACTTCCACCTGAAATATAGTTAAAAATATACAAGCAATAAACACAGCGTCTGCTAATGTGGAATATTCTAAAAACTTACACGCTTGTCGATATCACCATGCTGAAGCTGGACAAATCGGGCAGAAATGGCTGCAATGTAGCTCTGTTGATTAGAAAATGCAACACGACCAGCACCTTTAGGATATTTAAGTTCTGGATCTGTATCGATCCCAGCGTAGCAAACTCCACCATATAACCGATCCATAATCATTGCCAATTCCACTGTAAAACATATGAAGGATATATTTAGAATACTCATGAACAATAACATTACTGAAATCGTCACATAGTTTTACAACTTACCTGCTTTGAGTGGGCGTGGGACACCCCCTACAAACACCGTCTTCCTTGGATCTAAAGGCATTGACGCGTCCAATACAAAATCAGCATCTGAGAGTCTCCAAGGTCTAATTTGCACAGGTTTGTCCTTAATTGTGGGCGATGAAACACAAAGATACAGCTTGTCATCGTCTTGAATACAAGCATCAATGAGTTGTTGGACAGAACTCTCCTCCTTGATTTGAAAAAAGAAAAGCAACGGTTTAATAATTATACGTGGATTGTCGTGCATAATAAATCCGATTTTGCAAAACTCACTTGAAAGAGTAAAAAAGCGTAGCCCTTTGGAGGAAAATATGACTTGCTTTCAGCTTTATGTGGCCAGTCCTACAGAAACAAAAAATGAAACTTACAATAAATACAATTGCATTCAGTATGAATAAATCTTAAAAATAACATACCACAACCAAGGGACCAAAGCGACGAAAACTTGCGGTTATCTCCTCTGCAAAATAGTACATAGAAAAGCGTATATGAATAAATGGATTAAAACTTGCAAAGTGAAACCTACCCTCATCAATATCTGGGGGCAATCCACCTACAAAAACTTTCCTAGAGAATCGTTCTCCATTCTCATTTGCATTTCCTCCAGGAACTCCACCAACAATTTGTTGAGTTCTTGGAGACACGCTTTGTACTCCAACGGTAGGAGTACACGCGGGATCGCCATCAAGAATGAAACCAGAAGAATTTCCAGCCGAACCACCAGCCGTTCCCTCATCCACCCCTCCAGCATAATTCCATTTTCCTCCAGCATTTCTTCCATCATTCTCATTCCCCCCTGTTCTCATCATATCGGATAAATATTGCTCTAATGACCGCATATTATCCAAAGGACCAGCACCATTACGTTCCTACAAAAAAATAAAAGTAGCAACATTATTTTCACATCAGCTTTCTCTTTGTCTCCCAATTCTTATACCTGATACAAAGGTTCATTTTCTCCTGTAACAGCAGTTCCATCAAATTGTGGTTGAAATGAGCCTTTCCCAGGAAAATTTCTTCTATAACTTGGCTGCATCACCATGCTCGGACTTGGTTTCCTACCAAACCCCGATTTCATCCTCAATTCCCTTGTAAAAATGTGTAATAGTAAGTACCCATAAATGGTCCCCTTCATCCCCCCTGGCCTCATAGGTTGTCTCTGTTGTTGATATCCAAATGGTGGAAAGCGTCCTACAGAAGCACCCGTATTATTCCCTGCTGCATGTCTCTGTCCCTGTTGGGGTCCAAAGGGGGATCTACGATGATGAGCAAACGGCCCATTTTGTCCCATCCCTGTGCACAATAAAATCTCATGAACGCTCAACATATTGTAGAGGAGAGGGCAGGGAATTCAAGCTCAACGCGTGTACCAGGACGTGTGGCTTCAACAATTACAAGAACTTTAAACCATATCCCCGTAGGTGGTGATTTGTTTGTTAAAACTACAATAAACAATCCTACTTCTGGGTTGGTGGCTTTAATTCTCCAACAACCTTTGCCCTCCTGTGCTAGAAATCCAATCTTTTGTCCTCAACCTTAATGCCTTACCCATATTTGGAGGAGGGGGTCCAAAATTTTGAAAGAAATATCCATTCTGTTGAAAATTGAGGGCAGGGGAGTTGTAGTAGTAGTAGTCATCCACGGTATGGGGTTGTTGTTGTGATGCCCATACCGGTGTTGATGATATCTCTGAACCACCCACCCCCACCGTATTACCCATACTTCCTCCTCCAATAGAATTCACCCCCGTCGTTGGCGTTGAATCCCTGGGCTTCCCCTCCCCACCAACGATCCCACCACCAACCTCATCTCCTCCCACTGGAGATGAAAGTTTAAAGTTTTCAACTTCTTCACTCATTCCAATAATATCCAGTCGGAACGGACGTCAAATACTTGTTTTTTAGGCCGAAAATTAATTTATTCTTGAGGAGGGGTTGACGATGCGTTGATGGGAAAATAAGTTGATTAATTTTTTTTAAAAAAAAAAGACTAGAAACTTATCGTAATTCTAATCATTTTGAATGTTAATCTCTTCCTTCTCAACACTCCACTCCACCCACTTGGTTAGTACAATAAAAAGTAGAAATAAAACCAAACGTTCCAACCTCCTTATAGACTAGGCAATGTATTTATATACTCTTCGGAAGACTTTTTGGTCGTTCCTTTTGTTCTCTTGTATTCTTTGGTCTTATGTAATTCAGCCTTATTCTTTGGTTTAAAATATTCTTGAATTGATGGCCCTTTTGTTGTTGAGGGGTGGGGGGGACTTCCTTTGACTTCTTTTGATCCCTCCTTCCCCAAAAAAATCAAATCTTTGGAAAAATGAAGGAGCAGCCGGCTAGTTATGGGGACTAGAGAATCCTTTTTTTTGAGGTTTTTTTGTCTACCCCTTTTTTTGCAAAGTAATCAAGTGCTTGAGGTTAATCCTTGAGTTGGAGCAAGAGTATAAAAAAACGTAAAAAATAGATTGCAGCTTTAGTTCCAATTGAGTGTAGGAACTAATTTAAAGGTAAAAAGTCCTCTTGTCTTGTTGGTTGTGGTTGCAGATGGGAGAGGAACCATACCTCTTTTTTTTCATGAAAGGCAAGAGACTGCGGGCTGGATGGTTGGCTCAAGATTTGTCCTATATTATAAAGCTTGTGGACAAAACATGTGCGTTAGGTTGGGAAATAGTCGAATTGTACGAGCAAGAGGGTTCGGGACTAAAAAATACAAGTTCGATATCAACAGCACTAGTAGCAGTATCAACTAAGTAACCAAACAAGGGCATCTTCCGGACTAATGAAGAATGTGATGGGAAGATGGCTGTATAGGTGGGAGAGGGTATTTATAGACCCTTTTGTTCTTGTAGCAAAATAAGAAGGATCATCAAAAAAGATGAACAAGGGGAACAAGAGGAGGAAGATCAACAGTGGGTTCATGTGACGAAAATTTTGTTTATTTCTGTACAGATCTCAAGTTCGACATACAATTTAGTGATTACTGACCCCCACCACCTGTGGTATTTCCTGGAACACTGGCTGCTTGCTGTGGCGTCGCTTGTTGAGATGAGGTGTTAGCAGCGAGCGAAGCCACAGTCTTTTGTTTTAACATTGTCCAATCAAAGGTGTAATCATATTGGTGATTCAGAGTGCGGAACAGAATACGAAAGAGTTGACGAAGATACATGTAGTCTGGGACTTCTTCGAAACGAAGACCACGACAATAATTAAGATACATCGCAAATTCAGCGGGATAGCCCTGAAATGGAGGATAGATTAAAGGCCGTTCCTTAAATACAACAAAGGGAACAACAAGCTACCTTGCACAACAGTTCGACGGGAGTAGACATCTTCTTTTCACTGATTTTTTCATACTTTTGTTTTTTTGTTGCTGCCTTCAGGCCTTGCCATGGAAGACTTCCTCTGTTGAAATACATCAACACATAGCCAAGTGACTCCATATCATCCCGACGACTACAAAAAAACATAAAGTTACAACAAAATGGCCCTAATGGTGGGACAAGTGTACCTTTGCTCTATTCCTAGATGAGCATTAATGGAGGCATACCGAGCAGTTCCAGTGAGATTTTTATCCTCTCGGTAAGGAATGTGGTGGCGAGTGCGAGAATCGCGGTATTTTTTGGCCAATCCAAAATCAATCAAATACAGCTGTTTAAAAAAAACAACAATAAAGATGTATAAGAATCCAATGTTGAGCTTTATGATCCCCAACCTTGTTACAATGACGACCAATCCCCATGAGAAAATTGTCGGGCTTGATGTCTCGGTGGATGAAATTTTTAGTGTGAATGTATTCCACTCTTCCTATCATTTGATCGGCAAGCATCAGCACAGTCTTGATGGTGAATCGACGAGAACAAAAGTTGAATAAATCCTCCAACGACGGCCCCAGTAGATCCATAACCAAAACATTATATTCCCTTTCTTGCCCATACCATCTGAGGAGGAGATGGGAGATTAAGAAATATTGGATGGAAATGATCCCCACCCCTTGATTAGGAGTGGTAGCATTACCTTATATGGGGTATGCCCACTCCTCCTTGTAATATTTTGTACAATTTACTTTCATAGAGGAGTTGGGGGTGACGGGCCTTACAACTTTCAAGTTTAACTGCGACTTCCTCTCCATTCGTAATATTGATGCCGAGATAGATATCACCGAAAGAGCCACTCCCAATTTTTCGTACGAGGCGATACCTCCCTCCAACAATGAATTCTGATCGGGAGGAAGGTGTTGCAGCAGCCATCACAAAAAGAGGATCAACTTGGAAGAAGGGATATAAATACTGGCGTGGCTGGTGGGAGAGTGGTCTTGTCTCTCTATCCGTTCATGCGCCGAACCTCTTCTCCTTCCTCCTCCAAACTTGAAGCTAACCGAACTACCAGTTCCACCAACCTCCCATAGAGGAGGATACAAGGGGTTTCAACAATCCGTCGCCTCTTTCCTCACATCTCTAGGTACACGTGGGCCTTGGGGCATTGCAGGAGGAGGAGATGGATCCATCAACTTCCTTTTGAAAACATGCTTGGGCTTTTAAATGTAAACAATCATTAGTGGCATGCCGTGGTGGGGGGCTGTTCATTCTACTTTTTGTACTTTGAATCCATAAGGGTTGGGGGGTGAGGAGGGGATTGTTGAAAGGACTAAGAGGTGAGAGGATCCTCCTCCGAGGTTTAAAATCTAGTTGATTGTGGTCCCTTTTTTGAGTCGTGTTCAGACATTCCATGATGAAGGGAATTCATATTGTAATCTTGTTGGGAACAGTTGTCCCATTTGCTCAAGGGATGGTGGAAGGGCTGTATTGTGGAATGACTAATTGCTATGATGGTAACTCATTGAGGTTTAAAAGAGGAATGATATTGTAGGAATAATAGCTGGGATGTTTTGTAGTACTGGGAGTTAACAGGGATACAGCCAAATTAGAGATATCAAGGGCCTATCGACAACTAGCTAAACAACACCATCCTGATCGCCACATTAGGGATGAGGATAAAAAAATTGCGACAGCTAAGTTTAAGGAAATTGCAACAGCTTATGAAATCTTGAAAGATGATGAAGCAAGGGAGGATTATGACTACATGTTGGATCATCCGGAAGAACATTATCGACATTATTATCATTATTATAAAAGAAGGATGAGCCCAAAGGTGGATGTTAGGATTGTTTTGGCTGTGACTATTACGGTGATATCAGTATTTCAATATTATACTGCAATGTTTAGGTACAATTTGTAATGTACATTAGAGGAGGATTTGGAATTGTGTATTCCAGGTGGAATTCCGGTGTTAAATATCTAGCAACACAGCAAAAGTATAGGAAAATGGCGTTGGAATATGCAGATGCTGAGGGGCTGATGGATGAGTTAAAGAAAACTAAAAAACGCAATAAAGAATATATAAAATCGGAAGAAGAAAGAATTATCAAAATAGTGTTGGAGGAAAATATGGATATAAGAGGAGGTTATGCAAAGCCTAAAATGACTGACGTACTCTGGGTTCAATTGGTTTTCTTACCATACACAACGTTTCAATACATTATTTGGTATGGTTGGTGGATTTGGAAATTTGATATAAAACGAGAAGAATACGGGGATAGTGAAAAATGGTATCTTATAAGAAAGTATATGGGATTAAGTGAAACGCAATTTGAGGTAACTTTATTTTCAAAAATGCTAGCTAGCAAATTACTTCCCTGTTTCTAGAGTGTCAATGAAATAGAACGAGCTGACTTTATGAAGAAAGAATTATGGAAAAAAGAAAACTTTAGGGTATCACAATTTTTAACTATAGAACATTTTGAAATTAATAAAAAAAAATAAAAATATAGGAATGGAAAGTTGAAAAAGACGAAGAGAGAAAGCGTCAAATGGCTGAAAGTGCAAGATACAAGTCTTATCGTCGATATATGAAAAAACATGGGACCGGTCGAATGTACTTTGATGACTCGTGACTCAATAAATTTAATTTAACCCCAAAAAATTTATTAATTACATTCTAAGCATATTTGTTTTTGTTGTAAGCATTATTGGTTTTTTGACACTGTTAGATAGAGCTCTTTTTGTTGCATATATTAATTAGTATTTGGACTAGTATAATTTGAGTTAATCTCATCAGGAATGACAGGATACATTTTCATGTTACAAAAGTATCAGTATTATTTAATTATTTCCCTGGAATACGTAATCTCGCTTTTGAAAGGCATGATGATTCAACAGAGCAATATATAAATGGACTCAATTAGGACTTATAAACAATTTATCCAATTACAATAACAGCATGCACCAACAGCAGTCTCAATAAGATTTAAAATTTCAGGTTCAAGGTCTTCAACTAAATCTTTGAGTGGAGAATCCTTGGACAAAATACTCAGATTCTGTTGATAGCAAGTTTGATTAGTTTACTATATTATCTTCTATCCTAGGTTGATTTTAAAAATATTTAAATATTGGTTCTTTGACTTACACTGGATTGGATATCAAGATTGATTTCAATTAGGACAACTGATTTACTCATATTTGGGTCAATTATGATCAATTGATGTACTTTTGAATCTGGAGCAACAAAGTAGCGATGCTCATATTCTTTGACATTGGATAAAATTCCAATTAACGTCTGTAATTTGTTTTAAAAATGAATGAATGAACCTTAAACAAAGTTGTAGATACAAGTAGATCATAATTACTTGGAAAAAAATTATCGGTTGATTAAACAACATTCTCAAGTTTGCATCAACTTCTCTAAGAGATTGAGTGTGAATTAGCTCCAACAATTCAGCAAATTCCCAAAATGTAAGAACCCCAACCTACAAACAAGTAGAATTGAGCGAATTATATTTTTGTATGAAATAATATTCTGTTATAGTAATGTCATACTGTTTCTCTGTGAGTCAATTCATCTTGTTCCATCCGAAATTTAGATTGTTGCTTTCCACCAACTTGCAACCGTTGCCACAATAAATCACGACGACAATCAACTGCAGCCTTTTCTACCACATTTTTAATAAAATCTTCTGTCCATACTATTCGCTCTTTAAGAATTTCGTGCATTATTTGTTCATGAGATGAAAAATATCCCATGTACAAGACTTTCTCTTCCCTAAGTAGAGTATGATCATTAATTAAACAAGTCTACTAAATTTATAATCGTTTCAACGTACCTAATAACATTATTAACATTGCGGGCAGACGTTTCAGATAGTTTTTTATCCGTTTCACTAGTGGTATCAGTTGTGGGTTTTATGTTCATGTCTGCATCTTCAATCACATTGCGACTACCACTACTACTACTACCATCGAAACTTTTCCGTGGTGATTCCCTGTCACTCGTCATTGTTACATCAGACAAAGGCAAAGGAGCTGTCACAGGATATAATTTTCCGCGGTTTAAATCCCCAGAGAGGTTTGGGTACAGCTCCCTATAAGAATTCACAGCAAAATGTATGATTGAGAAATACGGGATAAGAAAGATACCTTCGACTCGTCAGGACTATGTAGTACTTGATTCTAAATAATGATGGATCTGTTGAGTACAGTGCGCGTCCTTGCGAATCATGAGTAATCACTAATGACATTTCAAATTCCCCTAAATGGCCGTCTTCTTCCATTTCTTTGAAAGCAACCTTTTTGGACAGTGAATAAATCAAAGCGTAATCATGAACAACAGGTGTTTGATCCATCTATGAATTGCATCAAGGAAATTTTAAACAATACAACCATAGCACGTATGTATAAATCATAATTACCAGCGTTTCCTTTGCCTTGTTTTTGTCTAGTTGATTCATGGTAAGCAGAGCCATACCATATTTTTTGTTGTTCGTCAAAATATAATCAAACAGAATGTGAGACGGCGTGGAAACATTTTGTATTGATAAAATCCCTAAACGAAATATGAAATAAAGGAATTAAAGAAAGGCATTGTTGAGATACCAATATGCACAATGTTTCTGGCAAAACTTGGACCTTTACAGTAGTAACTGATAAAGTCGTCAAGGAATTTTGTTACATGATAGCCGTGTGCAATACTATGTCTTCCACAAATGTGATTTTGGATTGCACGAAGATGAAAATCAAATGCAAATGAATGAAGATGAGTTAAAATTTTCATCTTGTCACATTCATCTACAAATGCGATAGTGTTCTAAAACAAGAATCAATTGAGCAAACAAAACAATACAAATTTAACAAATCATACATGAGAAGAAGTTGTTCTTTGTGTAAATTTTTGGATTCGATGAACCTCCAGTGCATGGATTTTGCAGTAGCAAAAGGGCTCATTAAATCCAACTTCCAACAAAATTATCCCACCAGGTAAACTTTTCTGTAAATAATAGATTTTGTCACCCTTATCTGATAATGTGATGATTGTCTTTTGTTGTTGTGATGTTTCTGGAGAAATACGCTGAGGAGCTTTTTCGTACTCTGCAGAGAGAACAGTTCCATCACTCATTCTTCTAATTCTTCCTAACCGGCCTACGTAACTTTGATTCCAATTATCTGACGTGAGGAAATTTTGCTTCCTAGAATTTGTATTCAACAAATATCAATGGGACATTTCAGAATAAACTTGAAGACTTACTTTGAGTTTATGTTTCCTTGAGCAGGGATAAATCCAAGAGTTTGCAAGTATTGCAAGTACTCTTGAATATAGGAATTGCAAATTTGAGCATTCCAAGATTCCGTTATTTTTGGTGGACTTCGAGGTGCAATTATTTCAGTATCGTAGTCATCGTCTTTATTTTTTTCAGCCTGTAAACCTTTCCACAAACTCCAAATGGTGTTATGTTTGGACTTAATTATAGATTGATTGCTTTTATAGGAAGTTTCAGAAGCATGACGGGGTCGACTCTGTTTATGTACATAGAACGTTATTATTTAGTTTAATATATCTGGTATAATTTTTTTTGCCTTCGCAGCTACAAGCTCTGCAACTCGTGCTCGTTTGAAAAGTCCAGAAGAACTGTCTCTCGTTAAGGCAATTGTTGCTCGCCAACTATTCAGATCAAATAAGGTCGTCAACTGTTTAAAATTAGGAAATGTCAATAATTTAAGACTTACCGTGGTGCAAAGAAAACCGGAGTCATGCAATAATGAATTGTTCCTATAATTTGTAATCATTTGGTGTTTTTAAAATTCAATAATTATATAGCAATCAATATTTACTTGCAGCTTGTTTAAGAGCTTCAATTGCTTCCTTTCCTATCATATTTGAAGCACTCGGTCCTCGACTTAACCAATACCGGAATAACGAGCTTTCGATATCTGAAATTCAATTGAAAATGATCAACGCTAAAAAATAATGTTAACGAAATTATTCAATCATACCTTTCTTTCCTTGAGCTAATAGGCCTAGTAGTTGCTCGCCATGGATGGTTATAGGACTTGTAACTTCGTCATTCAACAACTTTAATAAATGTGAATGGTGCACATTTCTAACAAAATATATTTCTTTATAATGTCAAGTCACTATTTGCAAATACTATCTATAAATTCATAAATCAGTACCTGTACATATCACTCATTCGAGTGCGGCTCTCCGACATATTTCTATTAGAACCACGTTCACTAAACATTGCTACGGCTTGCTTTGGAGGGTAACTGTTTCTTACAAGCTCTTTCAAATCAGGGGACGTTTGAGCTGGGACAACATCCTGAATGCAAAGTAAATAGGTCAAACAGATATCAAATACACCATAACTTTGTACCTCATTATTACGATAGAATGGTTGGTGATAGAAGATGCCTGATTTTTGGCGCAATATACTCAACATTAATTGCCATCGGTGATAACTCCAAATTGTCAAGAGTCTGATTTGATCCATAAACTTGTCTGAAGTTTCTTTTGACCAATTGTAAAATATAATTTCAGCCTAAGTTTTTCAATATTCAGTGAATAAATTATGGAAAAGATAAATCGTACAGAAGCTTTGTTTAGCAGAATGAGTAAAAATCTTTGGCGTGGTACTAAAAATGACTGCAAACAACTTTCCTCCCCAATATCACCTAACAAAGCTAACAAACCATTTTTCGTTGGCACTTTTGATTTATCTGCATTTAACGAGCTCCTGTCATCACTTAAATTCAAAGGCTCGGACATCAGTGGGAAAAACTTGTACATACTTTTTATGACTGAAAATTAATAAATGTTAAATGGTATTGTCCCCTTCAATCATAGCTGATATATATTTACGACATGCTTTACCTTCGGACGAATTCAGAGTAGCGTCAAGTGACTGCTTATTGAAAACGCAAGCTTCCCAATGTGTTAAATTTCTACCAATCAAAACACAATTACTCTGTTTAAAAGACGGTTGAAAACTTTCTGGAGACACAAAAAGTTTTAAAAGATCTTCCGGGTATTCGGCTTCTTCGTCCAAATTTTCTAAACTTTTGAGCTTGAAAGTGTTACGCTTAAAACAGTCGACATCACTTTTAATTTTATTCAGCAATGCTTCATTTGCCGACCAAATCTTTTTCCCGACAGAAATATGTTCTCGCATGCTTTTGTTTAATTTCCAAAATTGAGCAGTGGAATTGTCAGGAGCAACGGTGTGTATTATTTTGATAATTTCGTCTATTGTCTCGTCGATAAAATGTCTAGGTTTAATTTTTACATTCTCCATTCGCAAAGAAGGGGGTTGAAGACTTTCTCCAACACTGCACCATTTCTTTAATTTGACAGAGTAATTGCTATGAATTTTGCTTAAATCTTCTACAATTGTCCTGAAATTTAATTGTCATAGGTAAACAAACATAACCACAACTCTCACTTTCTGTTTGCGATGAAATCAAATGCTGATCGAATTGTTTCGGAAGATGCGGAGCTTCCGCGTAGTTGAAGCTAAAAAAAGTTTAAGCTAAAGGCTGAAATCATTTTAAACATGTGCATTCGAATTACCGATGTTTTTGACAAAGAAGGTTGTAAAATTTTGTGTTCTTTGGACGAAGTTTCCTTCCGCCTTACTGAACAATAGTTGACATAATCTGACTGAACTATAATATCAATGTTACCAGTATACGACCATGACCGTTCTCGAGATTCTTCAATTTGTTCATTTTCCAAAGTTCCTAATTTTCTAGTTCCAGCAGAACTGTTTCTCCTTCTTAAAGGACGATCGGAAAACATCAAACTACTCTGAAACTTGCCTTTCCCATTTTTGAATCCTAGAATTTTTTGTACATATCTTGAGTATAGGTACGGCACAAACAAATTATACGAACAATGCATTACCCATTATTACGTCTTTGTTTCGCTCTAGAGTAATTTCATCTTCCAACGCTTCAGGTGAGAATATTGAAGGCGTTAAAATTTGATACTCCATCCCCAAATCCCATCCGCCGTGTTTGATGGCAGTCAAAAAATTATTTTTCAATATTTCCAAGTTAATTCGACCTCGTTTCCACACACAGAATTCGACCAAGATATCCGTCATTTTCCCACCTACATTTTAAAATTGCGAAAATTTATTTTGATTATATTTTAAAACTTACCAGCCAAAACTTCATCAGTTTCAATAAAACTAGTCAATTCGTTGATAGAAAGAGAAAATTGAAAGTTCCATGGCCGTTTCCACTCATTACAACGAATTATCTTTCCTCGTTTGTCAGTAAGAGCTACCGAAACACAAGCCACTCCACGACTTCCGGCCCCCTCAGGGCTTTGATTATACAAATAAACATTTTGTTCATCAGGTCGTTCTTTCAGTGGCCAGTGATAATCCTATATTAAATGAAATCTCAATCAACCCGACTAGTCTTCAAATGGTCCTAGTAATAATGTAAAATAAAGCCAAACCTGGAAATGAAATTCGGGCTCGCTCCGAGTATACTTTGGAATGTTTAAAAATTGAAGAAGGTTCTGGTGGCAATATACTGCAAAAGGAGATAGCAGCAATTTTACAAATTTTCCCGTCGTAAACTAGGTATATATAAAAAAAGTTAGATTGTAGCGAATTTAGGAATTGAATTACTTTGACAACATCATCAGGTTCAGATACAGGCTTCTGAATAAAATGCACATCTTCAGGAGTCAATTTACAATGGGGGTTTCGATCAAGTGTTAAAGATAAAACATCTAAAACAGCGTCATCCAATTTATTATGTAAGGACTGAACCAATAATTCTTTTATATCTGAGCCTGAAAATAATACAATTTTGTGATCTTGAGACTGAAAATCACTCAAGTTGAATTGTTCACCTGCATCAGTAACACCGTGTACTCTTAGTAACACAATATTTTCATTTAAACTCCTTGAAGCATCCTTCATTGAGGTCTGGAAATCCATGTCTATACTCTGCATAATAATTTTTAAAATATGTTAAATTCTTAAAGTAGTTGAACAGAATGTATTATAACTATGATGAAAGATTGCATACCTCAAATGATGGACGATGTGGAAACGACCTTGAAGATGAAAACTCGTATGGATAATTAATGTTTGGCTCTTCAAACGTAAAATCCCTTCGATATAATCTAAATTAAGCAAAAAAAAGTGGATTTGAATCACTGATACGTATCAAAAAAACTGACCTCAAGTAGAATACGTTCCCCGCTTTGTTGCGATACACAAACATATTTTCCCTGTTGGTAACTTCAAATGCAAGTAAAGTTGACCGCAAAATCTATAATATTGTCATGAATTATGAAATTAAACCCACGTAACACTTATTCAACATTAGGCAATATACTAGGCTGTAATTAATATATACCTGCATTCCACGATCAAATGCAGATTTTCCAGGACCAGATCGTAGCCTAGGATGTAATTTAAAAGTTGTCTCCCATACTACATCGCAAGCAAATGCCCCAGATTCGCTTTTACTACTCGTAGTATCACTTCCACTGCGGGCAATTTGACCTGCATTAAGCGATATATTTGACATACTTTCTTCCATAGAAGATCGACTATGATCTGGTTCTAGCAGTGGATTACAGATTCGAGTATCGTGTAGACTTTGCAACAATAGGTCTTGGTTAACGACCCTGTCCGATTTTAGAAAAATCATTTAGTAGTTTTAAATTGATATTATAAATAGATATTATAAATAGATGAATAATAATAGTAATAATAAACCTAATTAGTCCTACGATGTCTTCAATAATCATAACTCTGGTTTGTTCGCAGTGATTTAAAGGTGACAAATCGTTCTCATCATATCGGGAATGACAATAGACAACTACGCAATGTTCTTCCAACCGAAATATAATCCAAAATGGTAATTTATTTTTCTCCAGACTCTCTGATGTCGACCAAGAACTAGAATCGTTGCAGACTTTAGTAAATTCTCCTTTCGCATTGTCATCATTTTCCTCATTCATATTAGAGACAAGGAACCACCAATTTCCCAACTGCTTGAAACTAACGCCCGGATGATTCAATTTTCCAAATTGCTACAAGTCCATAAAAGGTTAGTAATTGGAATGAATTATATAAAACATGTAACACCTCCACAAACTTTTCATATCCTTTGGTTGTGTTTTCTACAAATTTAAGAGGAATACACTGTTGATAGCATCCCAATCTTCCGTCAGATTTTTCAACATGAACGGCTACTTGCTGTAAAATGTTAAGAGACAAACGTGTCGAACGAAGCCTCAAAGATGTGATTTCATCGTTGAGAAGCCATTGAATCTGAAATTAAGCATATTACAACAAATGGTATCTTTGAATTACAAAAATGTACCTCATTAATAATGCTAATTAATGAGTTGAGATGAATCGGGGCAATATTTTGACAATCCATTATACTATTAATAAAGAATCAAAAATTCGTTACCGTAATACAAATTTATATCCTTATAATGTTATCAACTGAACTTACTTTGATACTTTATTTAAAAGTGTCTCTTCAACAGCATTTTGAGGACAAGATAAAATCACCAGCTCAAAATTACAGACCCAAACACTATTATCTGCTGCAACATAGCTTCTATGCTCTGGGTCAAAATCGTCTAGCAAACGGTAGTTCGTCAGTTCGCTTGTCATAATTGACATTAAAAGACTTTACCAATGCACATTGGAAGATCTGAAAGCGCATAAGAATATGCTTTTGCTTCTTCACCAATCTGTAAACTGCATCGGAGCAATAAAAATAATGGATGACCATTTTCTAAGCTCCAAGACTCGGATTCTCTAAAAAAAATCAAAAACTCATTCACACTCCAGAAATCAATCAAATCAAATGCAACCTTCTGCTGCTGTTATGAATATCCGCAAAATTAAATATTCCTGACGAACCAAACCACTGTTCATTATAACTATTTGCAGATTCGGAAACTCGGGGACCACTCTCTCCTTCAAATTCTGAAACCGGCGTAGAGTGGCCAAATTCGATGAATATATTTTCCTGAGCATTCGACATGATAATATGCAACAATTTGAAAATAGGAAACTATTTCAAATTGAGGGATATACCTGACTAAGATGATCTCGATTGCTCTTAAAGTAAAATAGATCTGAATCCACTTTTGTACAGTTAAATCTTTTTGTAAGAGTTTCTCGAAATTTGCTTTGAACAAACGCACGTACATTCCCAGGACAGCCACATGGCTCATTTTGTTGGCGATGACTGCAAACATTCTATCAAACAAAGCCAAGAATATGATAAACGGAAAATAATAAAACAAATAGTTGAATCCACCAACATTAATTACCTTTAGAAACTCTGTAATATCTATTGAGAATACATCTTTATGACATAATCCTATCACAGCTTTCAAATCTTCTGAACTCACATAGTGACCAATTTGCAAGCTTTGAAAAATACTTCGAATATATGAAGTTTTGTACGCCAACTTAAGGGTTTTAAAATATCCTTGTAATTGTGACTCGTTTGATACAGATTCTGAAACTTATCTATATTAGTTTCTGCATACGGTACAAAGAATCTCGGACTATTCACAACAATCTTTTTCTTTCTAGAACACTTTTACTGTTGTACACACCCACTAAACCACAACACAATAGAATACTCAAAATTACACTACGAAAGAAAAAGGATGCGACAGGAAAAGTGTCCTACATAGGAGGCAATAATAATCGTCCGGTACGGTATTAAATGCCTACCCATATCATCTGAAATGTTTTTGGGCTCTGGAATGTCCGTAGAATCATTAGATGATGAGTCGGCAGCATCTGTTGAGTCATGTGTTTTTGATTCATCAATGATATTAAATATTCTGAAATCTAAACATTTGTCAGCTATCTCTTGTCGTCCCTTGTATATAAGATGATTCCGTAACGTAGTAAGGGAACAATCATACATAAACAATGGCATCGTCAATGATCCAATCATGGACTTTGTGTCACCTTCTGCTATTTCAAAGTGTTCGTCAATTGCAGTCTGAGACTTGGGTAAAGAACCGGTAGTTTCGTTTAAATCAGACTGGCTAAACAACCCGAGCTTTACATCCTCAATTATTGTTTTTTTACTCTTTGGCACAACGTATTTTGAAACTGGCTCTTCGAAAAAATTCTGAACAAGTGCATCATGGTAGCTTGCGTCAACTGTAAAGGCTTTTTTCAAAAACAGGAGCAGACTCCCCTCCAGATAATGCTCTAATACGTTTTCGCCCTACTAAAGTTGAAGCAGCAGTGGTTGTACAAGTACGAGTTTCAACAGTTAAATGATTGACTACGCCCATAGAAACAGATTTTTGGAAACAATTTGGTTCAGAAACTTTTCTTTGACGAACTTTCATTGCATGTTCTGAATCCCAAGCTTGACCCGATGTGCTTTCCTTTCCATTGGTTTCAGAAGCAGTCAGTACACATTTACATTTCTCAATTATCAAGTAAAGCAACTTAGTGTCCCTTAAGGTTTTTGGAACAAGCGTAATAA
>JAAOWG010000304.1:0-24467 GCA_036491945.1 Paranurophorus simplex
ATCCTCTGTGAATGTTGAAAGGGTTGTTTTAAAATTGCTTAAGGGTCCTCCCCTTAAGGAAAAAAATAAGTCACTTTTTTTCACTCCAATGCTTCAACTTTTTTTTGATTTTTCCACCTGGAACACCCTCACTAGTTGAATGTTTTATGAATAATGGGGAAATGTTTGTGGAGGAATGTGAGGGGATGATGGATTCATTTAATGGTCTTTTGTAGCTGACAATCCCTACATGTTGAAGACCCTGTGGGAAAGAGTTATGGAGGACACACTGTCATTCATCAAAGATAGCATGATACACACTTTAGCATTATTAGAATCATAAGAAAAGCTCCGTCCGCTTTATTATCATTTATGACATGAATATAAAACGATTTCATCACACGCTCCTGCCTTGTAGTTGAGATAATTTATTTGCATTTATATTTCCATTAAAATATTTGTTTGGTCGATGCCTTTGGGTTTTGGAGGCTGGTGGATGGAGGAAAAAAAGGTTTTTTTTTAAAAAAAAAAGAAAGATGAAAAGAAGATTTGAGATTGGATGGGTGCAAGTTTAGAGAGAGAGAGAGAGAGTACAATAAGGGAGGATGTAATCATATGAAATGATGTACTCCTTGATAAGGGAATCGATTTTCCCATCCACCCACCCATTACATTGAACAAACTGAGGGAAAGTGTGGGAATGGAGCAAACATGGACTTCAAACCACTTGTTTCAAAAAACATGGATAAAAAAACCCTTAACGGCCTCAGAATATTCAAGGGGGAATAAATGGGGCAAGATGATGAGGGCTTATTGTAAAGTGGATGTGAAGGGGGTGTGGTCTCTATATGGTGGGGGAGGGGGGGACAACAATAAATGGGAAAGTTTCGGATTTTTAAGTATCCCGGGTATCCAACCTTTCTCCACGCAACTCCAACTATTTACCCTATAAGAAATAACTCCGCACCGAAATGGAGTTCTGGAGAAAGTTGACTTTCACCAGGGATTTTGTATCCAAAATGTTTCTCATACTTTGTTTTCCATCTTTCCCCCTTTTTGAAGAGAGGGTTGTTTTTGGGTGTAATGGTTTTAAGGATCCTTGACCCTTTTTTTTGGGGGGGGGGGGTTACCGGTAAGGGGTCCATGTCTTCTTCATCGGGGGGTAGTGCAAATGCTGCTGGGCCTCTTTCCCTTTGTTTGGGTAGCTGAGAGATTGCATAGGTTGTGGTGGGTGGGTGTTCCTTTGATTGGATGGTGGTTGGGGTGGCAGAATACCATAAAATGTCTTTGGGATCCAACTTTCCCCCACTTTCCTTTGGTAGTTGTGTTCTCTTATCCGTTTGTAGAGGGTCGGCGTAACCTGGCTCATAACTTCATCTTCATTTTTCCATTTCATTTTTTAAGTTCTATCCCATTTGTTTCAACACGTTTTAGGTTACAAGCCTACGAGCAAGGGGGGAATACAAGTTATATTTTATTCACATCTTTTATAACATTCTTCTATATCATCAATAACAGAAAGAAGACACTAGGATTTTATACAACAACAATAAGAGGTAAGGGATCCTGGGGTTTGGGGGGGAGTTGGATAAGGGCCGATGTACAGAGGCCTTGGTGAGGGTTGATGAGGGTTTTTCCAATAGTTGGAAGGATTTGTGTGACTCATTCACACAATAACTCCACCACCATCATCAACCATTGAACTTTCTCCTGACATTTTAAACCAAATATGTTGTATTAGGAGGTTTACTCTCAAATTCTCAAATTTCGGGTAACAACATGGAATTTATTTGAGTAGAATGATGAAAGGAAGGGTCCTCCACCCACTCATTTTATGAGGAAATGTACCAGGGTTTTTTAATCCTATTTCTAAATTTAGCTATTAATTAAAACCTTTGAAATCACTTTTGGATGAAAGGGCTTGAGCGTTTGGGGGAAATGGCTTTAAAATCATCCGTCTATGTCAAACATATTTATATAACAAGGCATTAGCACTTGAAGGAGATGGAGGAGAGTGCTAGGGCTGGAACAAACTGGAGCAGAATAAAGACTTGTATTTAAATTTAAAATCCTTTGAAATGAAGGGATTGGATTCTAAGGGAATTTCCGGGTTTGGTTAGGTGCTAATTGAGTATATTTGAAATGTTTAAATATTTGATGCTAAAATGGTCATAGGGGGGTCCCTTGTAGATGTAGGAAATACGTCTAAAAGGATCATTAGCTCCTCAATGCCAAAGGGCTTTGTTTCAACCCCTTCTCTCCCAACAAAAGGGTTTTGAGGGGAATTGTAATTTAAACTCGGGCGCTTAGCGAATACCGCATTATGTATTAAAAGGGTAGGGTATTTTCGGGTTTGGTCGTCCATCCGAAATCCTGAGTTTGTGCAGGGGAAAGAGCGTCTTTATATTTGACAGCCAAGCTCCTTCAACCTCTCAGTTGTGAAAAGAAAGTGGGAGCAGTGGCTACATATAGCAGAGGGTGGAGGAGAGTGTGGGGATTTCTTTTTTAAGCCTCTCCTTATCAATCCCATCTTATCTTATGAGTACCATGTTATCCCACTTGTTACAATACGTTCTTTAACTTTTGAGTTGTAGAGAGAGAAAGTAAAGTGAAAGTGGGGATAATGTCATCATCCCTTTGAAGCCCTATATAGAATAGGCCTTTTGGCTCAACACTTGAAACATGTACCCTTGTGAAGGGACCCTGTTACCCTTAACGTGCATCAATTCCCCTCATGTTTCTCCCTTGATCTGTGGAGTTGTTGGGGGCTATTGTCTCACACGTGCTACAACTGATTAGGATCTGTGTATCTATCTGTATATAAGGGCCCTTATTTCCCTCTCCCTTTGATCCCCCAAGGTGGCTTCCACATCAACAACATATTCAACAACAACATCAGCAAGGGGAATAGAAAGAGTTGGAAAAGTTGGAAAGGGAAGCTGTGCCCAAAAAAAAGGAATCCAAAACCCTCTGTATTTGAATGAAACTCTTTCTGCTTGCTGAGGGGTAGGGTAAATGTTGATCATAAAGGGAGAGATGTGGCTCGTGGGGGTTGAATGCCCTGAGCCCTTTGATTGAATGTGCGTCATATCAAGTGCCCATCTGTCCGAAAGGGGAGTCCGGGTTTTTTCAGTTGTTGTCCGTTACATATACATCCCCTTCATGAATTCCTCTCCCTTCATCAACCTTTCCCAGTTGGGTTTCATCTTTCATTCAATTTAGTTCCATATTTTTCCTTCTCTTTAGTTTTGCATTTTATTTTCTAGTCAAAGATTGGGGATAGGGCCACACCCCCTCCCCCAACATCACCTTGTGATTCAAAGACTGAGAGAGGAAGATATTTATTCCACGTAAGAAAGGAGGAGCAGGATTTTTTTTCATCTATTTGTGATTGGGATGATTTCTATTAATATCTTGTAATATGATATACATTTTTGGATGGAGGATGAGAGATATAATTGGGGAACGGGCAATCTCGTTGAAACGTTAGGGAACAGGGCTATAGAGGAAAAGAGGTAGAGGAACGGGTTGAATAGGGTTTTTTTTAAAGGATGAAGGAAACCCGTGAAATCAGTAGATTTAGAACACGGGATAAATCATAAAGTTTCTAATAATATCTTTGGAGTAATATTATGATATCTTTTTTCTACAGATTTAGTGTGAACGGGTGTACGCAGCTTGGTTTCATGGAATCTTGAGTGCTTGTGCCTGGAGGAATTTCTAATACATTTATATTTACGATATACTATTCTAAGGTAAGGGGAGGGAGCCACACCCACAGGGATATGAAAATTATTTTGTCTATCTTCCCATTCTAGTCTATTAGTGTTTGAGATTTAAATTTGTAATCCTGGGAGAAGAGATATTGTTCGTGCTGGATTCTACGGAAGATATAATGCAAAACGGGATGGAGTTGACCACTTCCCCTCCACAAGCCAATGGTTCAATTCATGTTAGTTGTGGGGGTATGGGGAGCATGAGTGGGTCTGCAGGCTCTCCAAACAATGGGAGCAACAATGGTCTTGAAGAGAGCAAGACAAACCTCATTGTTAACTATTTGCCCCAAACAATGACCCAAGAGGAGATCCGTTCTCTATTTTCATCAATTGGGGAGGTGGAGAGTTGTAAACTCATACGAGATAAGATTACAGGTAAATGCCCCCCCCCCCCCTTTGGGTGGTATTCAGAAAATTTTTAAAGTTTTTATTATTTCTTTTTTATTTCTCCTTTTTGAAGATAACTCCAATCAAGATTCATCTGTAATTTCAGGACAGAGTTTGGGCTACGGATTTGTCAACTACCATAGGGCAGAAGATGCTGAAAAAGCAATTAGCACACTCAACGGCCTCCGACTGCAAAACAAGACAATAAAGGTAAACAACAACAAATACACAAGAATCTTTGGAATCCATTCTCAAAACTCTTGCAATTAGTTTTAGATTTGTCTGAGATTTTTTTATCTTTCCATCCACATCCTTGCCTGTCACTCCCAATCACTTTTTGGGGCTGTGAACAAGCCAAGTTTTTTTTTGTTTTAAATTCATTTGAAATGGGAAGATGAGAAAGTAGGATTTGATGTTGATGTTTTTTTTAGGTTTCGTATGCGAGGCCCAGTAGTGAGGCTATAAAAGGAGCAAATTTATATGTGAGTGGATTGCCCAAAAATTTGACTCAACAAGAACTTGAATCTCTGTTCAGCCCTTTTGGAAGAATTATCACATCCCGCATCCTATGTGACAACATCACTGGTACGAGTAAGCGACCTTTTTTATTCCAATTTATAAAACAGCCAAAATATGCAATATCCATTTTTATTGCCGAGAAAAAGAATACACCGTTGATATGCCTTTGGATGAAGGGGAAGGTTGAGAGAGAAAGGGCACCTTATGCAAGTGCTTTTTTCTGGAATCATTCCAAAATTTTTTAGAGGTTTTCATTATTTCTAGTTTGGAGTGTGTAGTGGCTGGAATGAATGGTGGGGGAAAGGCAATAAAATCAAGATGCTTCCATATTTTGGTTACAACTTTTCTGTGCTAATTCCATAGTATATGTGTACATTATATTATTGTTATGTCCTTACTAAACAAAGGGGGAGGGAGGGATAAATGTATATATTGTATTTTTGAGGTGTGGTGTGTGGGTGTGGGTGGAGGGGGGGGGGCTATAGATAGGGAAACGTAGTTGCCCTTGATTTCGGAAACCTTGAGGCTATATTTATTTTGCAGGTCTATCCAAGGGTGTGGGTTTTATTCGTTTTGATCAACGTGTTGAGGCTGAGAGAGCAATTCAAGAATTAAATGGTAGCATTCCAAAAGGATCCACGGAACCTGTGACCGTTAAATTTGCCAACAACCCAAGCAACAATACCAAAGCACTTCCCCCATTGGCAGCTTATCTTGCGGCACCTCAAGCAGCGGCTGCAGCTGCCCGAAGATTTGGAGGACCTATACATCATGCTACAGGCAGACTGCGGTACATTCCACTTTCTCCACTTTCCAGGTGAGCTGTTGCCTTCCCCTTCCCTCAGTTGGGACTGAGAGTTATACAATATAGTATTTCAACTTGTACTTCATCAAAATCTTTCAACAATTTTCAACAATTTCAACAATGTTCAACAATGTTCAATTATATCATTTGTGTACTTCATTTTCAAACTGAGTTGGGGGCAGCAATGGCTCCGCCTATTGTTTAATTAATTTCTTATCATATAATTTCCATTCAAGTTATCTTCATTCAGTTACTGAGTAATTTGAACCATCTTGTGTTATTTGGAGCTATTTATTTAATTACTTTCGCTTTATTTGTTTAGCACGGGAAAGGCCTTGCTGGCCGTAAACAAAGGGTTGCAGAGGTCAGTTGACATCTTCATTGTATCTTGCGTGGTTAACAACAACTAACAAAGGCTACAAAAATATTTGTATTGTTCTTTCTTTCATTATTTGGGGGATTGGTGGGGGGGGGGGCTGTATGAAAAGGCTTCTCCTCTCTGGGGCTCTCTTCTTCTTCTTCTTCTTTGTTGGGAATGGAGGAGGAGAGAGGAAAGAGGAGGACAAGAGAAAGACGAGGAGGATGTTGTTTGAATAAGAAGGAGGATGTTTTACCGGTTCTAATAAAGACAATTGTTTTTTTTGTGTGGACAGGTACTCACCGCTGGCAGGTGACCTGCTTGCAAATACAGTCATTCCTGGTAACGCCATGAATGGGGCAGGATGGTGCATATTTGTATACAACCTAGCCCCTGAGACGGAAGAGAACGTCCTTTGGCAACTATTTGGACCCTTTGGTGCCGTTCAAAGTGTGAAGGTTATTCGAGATTTACAAACGAATAAATGCAAAGGTTTTGGATTTGTTACAATGACAAATTACGACGAGGCAGTTGTTGCCATTCAGTCCTTGAATGGATACACTTTGGGGAACCGTGTCCTACAAGTATCCTTCAAGACGAATAAGACCAAAACAGCATAAAACCACAACAACTTTTACTTTCTCTCACAATTCTCTCACTCTCATCTCTTATTATAAATATATATTTCACTCTCTCTCTCTCTCACACCTTCCTCTCTAGTTTTATTCTGATTATATGTATAACTCCCACATTTATTGTTCTCTCAATTAACAACAAGAGCAGCACCCCCCTAATACATAAATGTCCTCCTCATCCAGAAGGTCCTTTTCCTCCTCCTCCTCCTCCTCCTTTTTATTATCTCTGGCTGTCTCTAGTTGTGTTATCTTGTTCCCCCCCAAAGCCCTGTGGTCTGGAGTATATTTTAGTCAAAACCAACAACAACAATTCTAGTCCTCACCAAGAGAGAAATTTTAGTTACAGAAGAAATAGATTTTTAAGATTTTCTAGTTTTAATTCCAAAAGTCTTTTTGGGGAGACGGTTTATACAATTGCTTGGTATAGACGTAGTCGTCTAGTTGCATTTTACGCATTTACTCTCAGCATGATATTTTTAGGGATTTTTAGGAATCTTTCTCTCATCCAGACGCAGGAAGTTTTTTAGAGTTATTATCACTAGTTTCAATTATTAGCTTTAGTTGCAGAGGGTGTGCCCGGTGGGTTTCACATTAACAGCCTCCAAAAAACAAGCTCTATTTCTCTTCTCTTGTATTGAGTGTTTTAGTGTGTGTTATATTACTCTTGATGTTCGTTATTTGATGTTTCAATTAATTTACAAAAATAAACCATTTATGGCTAACCGTCTTTGTTGCTTTTTATTAACCCCCGTGTCCGTCTACAAAGTTAACACAAAAGTGATCTATTTAATTCCAAAAGTGATCAAGAAACAAAAGTTGTGAATTATGGTTTTTTTATTTGAAATTATTAAATTGATTTATGAAATTTTGATTTTTTTTTATTTCCTTCGGCCCCATAACGCATGTACAACTCAAAAAATACTCTGACTGTATAAGACTTAAAGTGCAAAATGTACATTCCTGAATAAATATTATTGTAGAAAAAAAGCAACCCTTTGGCCTCTACCTCATTCTATAATTAGCATCTACATACATATGGATATAATCAAACAAAAGAAAGTTCAGTTCATCCCCAACTTTCCAAACCACCCAAAAAAAACTTTCCCAAAGCCTCCTAATGACGCAGGGATTTACAAAGTTTTGGTTTCCCCAACTTTAAAAATCCTCATCACCCTTAAAAATGATTGTGCAGTCTAATGATCTCCTTCCCTCATCAACCATTTCATCTCACTCACTTGATGAGTGGTATGGATTTAAACAGGTTATGATGATGCAAGATGCCTTGGCCTTAATTCCTTTAATTGCTTATTTCTCAAGCCGCCTTCCCTTCATCCAATCTTTCATGTAATGAGCCCTTTTCTCATTCTTTGGGTGAAGCTCAAGATGACCAAAGGCTGCTGCTGCTGTCTTCTCCTCATCTGCTCCACGTATCTGGCCGCCCCCACAAATGGACTTGAACGAACTAAATTAGTTAGTGGGGGTTCCTACAAATTGGAAAGTCAACATGATGGAGCTGTAAGTTACCCCACACCTGCACAAATGAAAGGAGGATGACAGCATAATTTGTTTCCAGTTTTTGACGGCATTTGGAAATGGGAAAGTTGGAGCCTCCCACACTGGAGTGACGGAGGGTCAAAGATGGACGTTCACATTAGAGAATTCCTACTGGACGCTTGCCCCCGTTCTCCAAGATATTAACGTTGTGAGCGAACAAACATGGAAAGTGATGCCCGTCTCTCATGGAAAATCTTTGTTGCAATCCTCCGCTGCTCATAAATGTTTACAAAACTCCAGGTAAGAAGGGGAATACAAACAAAAGTTGGCTCATTGTTTCGTTCTTTTGGGTTAGAAGTGAAAGCCAGCTCATTGAAGGGAATTGTGATAAGAATGATCCAAGACAAAGATGGAATATACAAAACTCTGGATAAAAGTGGAAAATAAAGTAAAGTATTTTTGTGCATGACGAAGAACAAGGTGCGTGTGGCCTTGTTTCCTTTTTTCCCCCATAACCCTTTATTTCAAATGGTATGAACAACAAGGGGACAAAAAGGTTGGGGTCTGGAGAATCTCTGTTCCCATCCCCTGGAGAAGACTTTCTCTCTCTTCAACTTTCTCCAAATTAAAGGAAACCACCTTCTTCAAAGTTTTTTGGGGAATTAGATTTTGGGCTAACTTTTGATTTATACAAACATTATCTCGAGCAATTCCAAAAATGGTCTTATTTTTAATGGAAAGATAAGATTTCAGGTTGGACCATAAGCCTCAGGGGGTGGGGAAAAAATGAGACAACTGTATTCTACATCCTTATCCCACCTTATTTTGAAAGGGAAGAGAGAGAGAGATGACAACATGTTTCCTTGTAATTTCTCACCTTTCCCAATTCCTTGTTTGTGATGAATAATTTGATTGAATCTGAGGCTTGTTGCTCATGTCCTTTGATGTAAAAACTTTAGCATAAATAATGCCCCCCCCCCACTTTTCACTCCTCTATATATCAAGTGTGAATTTAATGAGGATGAATGTAATGGGGAAAAGTTATTCCCCAGCTTTTAATGCCGCCTTCGTCTCCATTAAAAGTGCGGAGTAAAAAAAGAGCATTCCATCAAAAGGATCCAGAGAAATGGGAACCACAATCCTTTACATCTTTTTTACCTCAAGGTTTCCAAAATATGGGGAGTTTTTTTGGGGGGGATGTGGATGTACATGGGGCTACCCACTTACTACACTTAATAATATGATTATTAATATGATTATTATTCAACCCTTGATGCTGTCAGAAGCAAAGTTTGGGGTATGGGCTGGAGTTGAGGTTGTTGTTTTGAGCAGTCAGCTCACGACCATTTTCTTTTAATCTTTAAAAGATCTTGCATAACTTGATACCCTACACTCATGCAAACTTCTCATTCATTTGTTCCACCCACGTCATGGGAGAAATCGGATCACAAGGATAATTAAAGGGGGATTACATAAACAACCCTTTGTTTGGAACCAAACTTTACAGGTTTTCACTCTTTTGTGCAGTCAACCCTTTTTTTAACATCAAACGAGGATTGGAGAGGCAAAAAAAGGAGCAACGGGGGCTGAATAGCAATCAAAAAAACTTTCTCCTTCTACTTTTGCCACACACAACAGAAAATTAGGGAAAGTTGTTTTTTTACAAAAAAAAAGAAGGAAAAATGAAAACGCTCCTTCATCCAATTAAGACACATTATGAGATTTTGGGGAATACAGATTTTTTCCTGCAAATGTTACTTCCAAAGGATGTGGACTAAGAACTTGGATTTTAAAAATGAGGAAATGTGATTTTTTGAGGAATGGAGAGAGAATAATAAATCCTCTAATCTCTTCATCTCCACTTTGAATCATTAAAAGCTGAGTTTGAGGTGGGTGGTTCATTAAATATTGAAGATGATGGGAACGTGGGTTGTAGCCCATGTTGAACCATCTATACAAGGATGTTTGAAAAAGTGTAACGTTTGGCGCCAAATGTTTTGTTTCCCTGCCGCTAGATGTCCATCCATCCCCCTCTTTGTCTACTCCTCCTTGTTCTCATCATTTCCTCTGTTTGGGGAGTGGATGAGAAGGGGGTTCAAAATACAATAATACAAATCCAAATACAACTTTACAATTCACATAAACCCCCCAAAAAGAGTTGATGGAGATTGGAGATTGTAAGTTTTTTATTTCTTCTTCTAACCGGTCATTGTTATAGATTTTTTTAAAAAATGGAAATAAATCATTATATTGATACGGGTAGGAAGGTTATATAAATTACCCGGATAATAGAAAAGAAAGTTGGACAGGGGCATTCATCATTTTTAATTGCAAGTCCAAAGAGGTTCTTTGGGCTATGGAACCCAATCCTCCAAAAATCCCCAAAAAAAAGTTATATTTCTAATTAAACTGATGATGTTGTGGAGCTCCATCCATAGAATAATTAAACTTGATTGGATTGTATTCTTAAATAATTAAAGGGAGAGTTGGGGAAGAAGCTTGAATTAAATTAATTAGACTGAACAATGGGACAAGTGTTTAATTTCCATATAAAAAAAATATAATTTATTTATTCATTAAAACAATTGTGCAGCTGGTTATGATGCTTATAAATTATCCGGCAATTACAAGGGGTTAGAAAAAGCATGGAGTTTTTCCTTCCTATGTAAATCCCCGGATTTTCATAAAGTTTAAACTTTGTTTGCATTCTTTCTCTCCTTTCTTCTTTCTCTCCAGCACTCCAGCGTTTGGATTGGATTGTAAATTGTAAATTGGTGTGGGAGCAATAAAATAATAAAAGTTTATCTTGAGTCAACATGAAAATCAAACAAGAAGGATCATTCATAAATAAACACAAGCCTTTGGGAGGATGGTTGATGGCAACTCCAAAATGTACAAAATTTCAAGTGTAAAAACATAATTTCATAGGACAGGTGGTGACGGGTGGGTGGGTTGGGAGAGTTTAATCACTCTTTTTTTATATTGATTATTTTTGCATGAAAAAAACGGAAAAAAGAACGGGATCCTGGTTTGATTAGAGAGAAGGAGAAATATGTAAGTGTGTAGTGGTCAGACTGCACCGTTTTGAGAGTGGAATAGGGAGGAGGAGGAAAGTTGTAGAGAAATCAAATTCAATCGATAATCCAGATCACTTTTTCTTCTCCCTTTTTCATCAAGCCTTTTAATCAGGGAAAACGGGGAGAACAATCTTTGATAACTACAAACTCTCTCCACGGCAATTAAAGGCTACAAAATACAAGGAGGAAGTCCTCTGGACATCATGGAGGAATGATGAATATATACGGATATACGTATGATGGAGGGAAAATGGGGGAAACATAGGGGAAAAAAGTTTTCTTTTTTTTGGGGAAGGGGGAAAGATCGATCAAATGAATCATATCGATATGAGGAGAGGATGAGAAATTATAAGTTTAAGACAATTTCATTAAAGGAGAGAAGTTGAGGGAAAGTTGGAGGGTGAGGACCACACCCCCTTTGATCTCTAACTATACACTTGTTCATATATCTTATTCTTAAGACAAAAGATGAGGAGATATGAGCTTATAAAGAGGGGGGTATACATTCATTATCAACACATATAACTTTCTCCCACTTTCTCCCCCCCCCCTATATCCCCCTTCATCAACCATTTATTAAAATGCATACAAAAAAATCTCTCTTCAAATCTCTTCAAACCTCTTAAAATCTCTTCAAATGGGGTATGATGGATAAGTAAGGGGAAGGATGTAGATGTATTTATTAATATAATAATTTATTCCCCATATGCTCCCCCCACTTTGGGGGTATCAAGATGTTTCCAGAAGTTTGGGTTATTGTTGATTTGATGAGATGCTGGCTACCTGCTGTAAATTTCCAAGTTTTAAAAACAACGTCTTCTCTTTGTTGAGAATTAATAGTTTGGAGAAATCTAAACAAATCTTTCCAAACTTTCATATCCATCTGGCACTGGGAATTTATGGAAGTTGGGCCAAAAAGTTGTATTTTCCCTTCAAACCTTCCTGTGGGGTCTTAATTTCATTGATTTCCTTGGATTAGTTTTTTTCCCTGTATTTTCAGGCTGTCAGGGTGGATTAATAAATGTATGTGGAATTATTGATTTCACAAAGAATGGGTAAAATGTAGTCAGATGTGCCATTGAATTCAAAATTTTGGAAACGGCAACAATGACAATGGAAAGGGTTCCCTTTTTAAGCTCATCTAATGAGGGGCGAGGACAAGGGAACACGAGGCAGGACCAAATATTAAATTTTTAACAAAAAAATAAAACATCCCATTGACTCCCAAGGGCAGATGGTTTTTACAGAAATGTGGAAACTCGCCGAATTTAGGTCCCCCCTTCCGTCCCTTCAAAAAGGCACCCTTCAAGTCAAGTGCCTTAAATTTACATCAAAATGAATATATATCTAAAGGGATTCTACAGCCTATAAGGGATAAGGGTAACTTCTGGGTTATGGAAAATTATGGAAAAAAGGTGAAATCCTTATAAATTATTGAAAAATCCCTAAAATTGAAAGGACGGGCAGATGGGGATGCAGATTTTGTTGAAAATTATTCAAAAAAAAGCAACCTTCATTTATTCCGGGTTCATTTGAATCTGTGGGATTTATGGGCCCCTGGGCCCTTAATCCTCCAACATTTTTCAACAGAAATTAAAGGAAAACTTGGGAAACAGGAGGACGTGTGTTACATAAAATTATCCACGATGAATGGTAACTTAAGCTCTAAATATCCAGCAACCTTCCAACAATGTGGAAACAATGAGAAATATGAGATGACCAAAAAAGGGTTAGTATTTGCACAAAAATGTCCATCATTTGTACTCTCCGAGATGAGTCATGAACATAAAGGAATAGGAAGGACTAGGTTGAAATTATACTTGATGACTTTTATCCTTGTTTTTGGAGTTGATGGAGTTGTAGCTCAAATACAAACCTTTAACTTTCTCCAGTAAGGAAATTATGAGACAAAAAAACTGGACATGAAATCTAATGGCTCGCTTCATGATGATTTTGGTCAAAAGAAAGAGGAGAAGGATGAGGATATATCCCTAATTAAAGATGATTAGATGGAGGAATCAATGAAAACAATATTATACATTTCTTGAACAATTATAAAGCCCCGCAAAAGGGATGAGAAAGCCCAGCATTTTTGTGGTTTAATGAGATTTTAAGCGTGCCGTTGAAAGAAATTTGACTCAATCCCATCCTTCCCTGGAGTCTACTAACGTTGGAGTCTCTAACGTTGGAAGTCCCTAACGCTATAGAGAAAGAGAGAGAGAATTGTAATAAAGTGAAAGAGAATTCAATTTGCTCTCCATTTTCAATCAATATATACTCTTCACTATACTACCCGGTCACCACAAAGTCCAAGACATGACCAAAAAAAAAATCTGATTTATTTCTCCAGACAACTCCAAAAGTCACATGTAATTTATGCTCAATCCATAAACCTTTTTTTGAAGGGGGGTTCATTTTTGCATAAAACCCTCTCCCGTCTTTTTTTTAATATTTTAAAGGGTAAAAGAGAGAGAAGGAGTGGACTAAAGGGAATATTGTATTCTCTCCTAAATATTACAACTCAACCATGATTAATCTCAACAAAGGGGAAAAAGGGTTTCCAAATTTGTGGAAAAACCTTTTTTTTCCAATCTGCACGGCTGGACAAGATTTTTCATGAATAATCTAGGGGCCCTTCATTTGTCATATTTTGTAGATCCTTCTCCAGCATGGTCCCCCCCTTCCCAAAGGTTTTTCATCTTTAATGAGGCATTCATAAATAACGGAGGAAGGAGGAAGGTGGTGGGTGGTGGTTGAGACGTGGACAAATCTCCTCTAATTTTTCATCCATTGTTTTTCACAATTAATTTGAAGAAGGGGGAGGAGTGGGTAGTATTCCTATTCTTTCCTTTTTTCCTCTTTATAATGGGATTCAATGTTTGGATGATATATATCCGTATATGTATAGATATCCGTATATGTATATAGTTTGGTTATTATATGGAAGAAGCCTCTGGTTTTCCCCTCAAACTTTCAAGCTTTCTCTCTCTCTTCCTCTAATTGTTTTTTTTCTCCCTCTGCACTGATTGAAATCGATGCTGGCCTGACTTTGTCCAGTATGGAAATTATGGAAGTTTGGATTTTAGTGTGGTGATAAAATTTTAGTAGCCTCTCCTTGATTAACTTTGTAGAAGGGAAGGAGGAGGCTTTGTAATTAAATGATGGAGGAATTGAGAAAGTTTAAAAGTGATTACATGACATCGATCCATTTAAACCTATTTAATTAAATGAAGGAGCAAGAAGTAAAGGTACAAAGGAACAAAGTAGTCCATTTATAGGTAAAGGTATATAAGTATGGACTGGAGAATGGCTGGAGAACATTTTGGAATATTTTGGAATATTGTAGTGGTATAAAGTTTGTGGTGATAAGTATCAAAGGGAGGGCTTGGGGAGTTGGGCCGCTGGAAAATTAATGAAAGAATTATTTTAATTTATTTATGCATCCAGTTGGTGTGGAGGCTTTTTTGGGGGAAAAAAGGTGAAGCTTGGTAAGGTTCTCCAAAGCCACCTTAATTGTTCCAACTTAATGATGGAACATTTGGTTAATTGATGAGGAGCTGGGAGGAATGTGAAATAAAAGGACAATTATATAGTTCTGATAAAATATCCAAATTTATCAATTATCGTCAAGAATTTAACAGTGCGATGTGGACTCCTAAAACTGTTAAGTTTTTGTCAAATTATTAAAATATATTACACAACTCAATCACAAATAATGGGATGCAATTACGCAATTATGCTACAATACTTTTCCAATAAGTTCTCAATAACTCTAAGTTAACAAATTTAATTGAACGCAATTCCATAAAACAATGGGAATCTTTTCAGTCAATCCACTTGTAATCTAATTTTTTCCTTCAAAGTTCTCCTTATTTTGTCTCCCTATACGCTTACCCCTATTTGTACCTTTCTCCTGATTGGAGGTAATCGTTTAAGGCATTTCCTGATTTCATCATAGACCATTAATAAATACAACAATAGACTCAATTTCGTGGCATTGTTGAACCTCAGTCAGTTGTTGGGGCTCTTGCACAACAACAATTAAAATCCCATCAACTCTCAACCCCCCCCCCCCCTTTTTTTTAAAAAAAAACTGACTCGGCTCAACAACAATTTGGCGTCACAACCTCCACCCTTGTTCTCTCTTTTTTTTTGTTATTGAAATTCTAATAAAAAACCAAAAGCTTTTCTTTATATATAAAAACTGGAGGCAATACTGTGTTTGGAGGTAGCATCAGTTCTTTTATTTCTACAATTGCTTGCATAGAGATAATCAGTTCTTTGCTTTTCATTAGGCAAAACACCAACAAGATAGCTTGGAGTAAAAGCTACGCCTTGAAAAGGTCAGATAAATTTTGAAATAAATAATCCCTCTGTTTTGTAATAAAGTGCGTGCCTTCTGGACGGAAAGAGAGAGAGAGAGAGATGGAGATAGACAAGAGATTATAATAATAATGGTGAACGACAACAACAATGTAAAAAACAACGGAGGAAATTAGAGCGACCAAAATATCATCTATTGTCTCATCTGGTCGTATATATGTAGGACAAAGAGGACAAGAGTGGAGGTTGTTGCTAATAAACAGATTGATGTATGTAGTTCTATCTGCAGTAGTAGTAATATAATAGTAGCTCCTATATTTAAATCCTATGTTGCTATACTTTGTAGCCTTAAGACTCTTAGTAAGGATAGTTCTTTGTGTAAAAGGCCCCATCAGCGAACCATGGTTGTGTAGTTGTGAATGAATTTTTTTACATGCTAAAGCACTGCATATACAATAAGTAATGTTGTAAATTAGAACAAACTTAAAATCCACCTTTTTAGGAACTTTCGTCTGCATATGATTACAATCAAATCATGCATAGACTATATAATGTAAAACATGTAAAAAGGAGAGAACTTGGGGAGGGGTGGGCTTTGGTTTTCAAAAAACACACAAAATTAAGGATACTAAGATGAGGAGTTGGGTTTTTTTATTTTGTAAATAAAGCACCTGGAACCACAAACTCCTGGAATCTTTTTTCCTTGACCCCAAATCCACTCCCCCCACCCCACCCCTACTTCCTTCCACCAACAACAATGGAAATAAAACATAAGTGTTGCAGCAATGACTAAAAGTTGACTAAAACATTGTTCTTTGACTACATTCACTGACTTAGCACTGTAGGTGTTTTAGGTAATTAAACCCTGATCCAAATACTATAATTTTTTTGACCACGCTCCCTCCCTTCATAAATTTGTTGTACTTTAGGTCAAATGGTAATCTAGAAAATTACTTTATGTTGATTATCGTTCCTACTCCTGGAAATATTTGGAACATATAAAAAAGTTTCTGTGAATCAAAGGCGTGCTCTCATCACAGTCGGTGTAGTTTGGAACAGAGCGAACACGACCTTGATCTTCCAGTATATACAATTTCTTTCCTTTTGTTTTTGCATATTTCATCTTCACTCCCTTCGTTGTAATTCTCTTGTTTAGGTTGGGTGGGTGGTGGGTGGGTATGATGATGAGAGGACATGGGAATGGTTCACTTATGGGGTTGGAGTGAGGGAAAATGAGACACGAATTGATTGACTCACCTTTTCCCTTACAGGTAAATATACAACGCTCGGCACAAAGTGGTTGCTATTCTCTTCTTCGGATGAGGTCAATAAAAAACTTTGCATCACGTATGGCATCTCATGGGTCCCCCCCTGTGCCCCCTACAAAATACAAAGAGGAAATGAGACCATAAAAGGGAAGAAGGGGCTCAGGTGTGGAATACGCTCCCTCCCTCAAGGGAGTAATTAAATGGCAATTAACAATCACTTACCCTCACAACCCGACAACTTGAATGATGGGCTTTATTATGGACTGCAAGATGTTTGTAGGTGGAGGCTGAATATTTACATCTTCTGCAATGAAAGCGGGGACGCTTCTTGTGAGCAGCGGCAACATGCGTGAGGGCAGAACCACGGTCCATGAAACGTGTACTACAATGAGAACAACGGAAGCGAAGGACTTTTTTTTTCTTCCTCTCATCTTCCTCCTGAGGGTCTCTGTGTTCTCGAACCATTCTAGCTTTATTCCTCCATCCTCCTCCATTATGTAGATCCTCCTCTTCCTCCTCCTCCACCTCTTGATGAGGGGATGAAGGGGGCTGGGTAAAAAATGGGGCAAGAACTCCAGACATTTGATGTCCAATTAAATGTTGTTGGAATGCTTCAGGTTGGTCAAAGGCATGGAAGCACATGGGACATTGTAATTCACCACCTCTGCCTCCATTTCCTCCTCCTTGTCCTCCTCCAACAATTGAGTGACTCCTTTCATGGGTGTATAGAAACACAAGGATGGATGTTGTAAAGGGGCAGTATGCACATCTATATATTTTGGTACTTGATCCACCTTCCATCTTTTGAAAAAGAAGTGTTAATGGATCTAGCATCATTCCATCCGTGGCCCCCCCACCACTTGTTCCACCACCCCCACCCACCATCCCTAATCCTCCATGTTCCTTTAAAATATGTCCCTTCATGAGGTCCCCATCCATTGTTGAGAAGGTGCAAAAGGTACATTTACTTTCACCAAGTCCTTTACGTTTGGAGGACACCTTTCTCACCTCCTTCTCAATCTCTTTCCACTTAAGTCCCCCTTCCTCTCCATGATCTGTTTGTAAATGATGCTCTAGCCATTTCCCACTTTTAAACCGTCTTCCGCAAATGGGACAAACTTCGGTGAAATGGCAGTAGTACCTGGAATTAGGAACCTCATCTCCTCCCCCACCACCTTTCCCTGTTGTTGTTGGCATGAGGGGAGAAGAGCTTGTTTCCGGTTCTAAGCCCAATTGTTGTTGAAATGCTGGGGTTAGGGGGGTTGATGGAGCTGGGGGTGAGGGCCCTTCATCCACAATCCCATGCGTGTTTTGTTTATGCACTTTGAGGAAGTATTTAGAACACAGCTCCTTGTTACAGATATCGCAAGTGACTCCCCCAAGCCCTGTACTACTTTCAATGCTTATCCCGTGCATCTTCAGCATGTGCGTCCTCATAAAGTATTTGTTGCAAAGTTCTTTGTGACATATTGTGCAATAGGATCGAGAAAGGGAGGGGCTGGGTCGTTTATCTCCTTTGTTATTGTTGTTATTATTGTTATTTAATAATTTTGGTGGAAGAAATGGGGAAGACTGGGATGGATCAAAAGGGTCAACAGCAACAACACCACCACCCCCACCTCCTGGAGGTTGACCAAGCAATCGCTCCCTTAGAGTCTCTTCATTCTTTTTATCTGGAAGGAAATCAGGCTCAACTTTCCCAAGAATCTCGACATTGTTATGAAAATGATGGATGTGCTGTTGTAGGAAGTATGTTGAATAGAATTCCTTGTTGCATAAGCTGCAAAGGGTGGAGGGGGTTGGGGTTGAGGAGGAGGATGGAGGAAGTTGAGGTTGTTCCATAGTTGGAGGGGACCAAGATGGGGCGGAAGATGAGACACGATTCAGCTCCATAATCATTGTTTGAAGTCGTCTCAAATCATCAGAGTCTTCGCATGTTTTCTTATCCGTGGAAGAGTTGAAGGAGCCATCCACCTCAAACTCCTCTTTCTCTGGATGGAAATAGGATTTATGCATGCGGAGGAGGTAGATGGTTTGGAAGGATCGGGTGCAGGAATTACATTCATAGTCACCTCCTCCTCCTACATCTCCAAGTTCAAGGGACCCCTCCCCTCCTCCAGTACCCCCGCCACCACCACCACCACCCCCACCTCCTTCAGACGAAGGGACTAGATGTGTGGGAAATGGGGGGAATATAAAAGGAGGAAATGAGGAGGGGATTAGAAGTCGATGTTTTTTAATGAGATGATTCACAAGAGATTGTTTAGATGGGTAATCTCTCATGCAAAATTGACAAATGTTATCATTTGTAGGGCAATGAGGTCCTCCTCCACTCATCATAATGGGTCCTCCTAATCCTTGACCAGAACCTTCATCATCTGCAGATGATAATTCTCCTTCTTCTTTGCCTCCATTTTTCTCTGATGTTCCACTACTTGCTCCAGATCCACGACCTCCTCCATCTCCTCCTAAACTGCCACCACCCCCACCTCCTCCTCCTCCTATCCCATGTATTTTTTGCTTGTGTCTTTTAAGAAAGTATTTGTTGCAGAATTCCTTTTGACACAGCTCACAAAATGATTCCCTTGGTGTGGTTGAGGTGGATGGGTGTGGATTATGGAATGAGAGTTCCAACTTGAGATTTGAGGAGGATGCGGCGGATGTTGTTGGTGGGTTGGAGGTGGATGTCGTATTGTTCAAGAGTGTGGGGGGTTGTTGAGGTATTGGGGATGATGAGGAGGATGTTGTTCTGATTACAAAGGGTGATGGGCCATGGTTGTTGTTGTTGTTATTTGTTGTGGGTGTGGTGGTGGTGGGTGCTAGCTCCGTGTACACCCCGTGTTTATTGGCTTTATGTGTTTTAAGAAAGTATTTGTTGCAAAACTCTTTGTTGCATAGGTCACAATATGCCTCTGGATTAAATATCCTATGGGGTGGTAAATTAGGTAAAGGAGGAAAGGGGTTGTTGTGTCCTGCAAGTTGTAGTTCAGTCTTGTCATCATAGGAAGGCTCAACAATGCCCCATTTACTTCCATTGTTACCCGACAAATTGAGTGGAACGTTACAAGAAGGGGACTCAAGGGTACTTGTGCTACTCGTGGGGGCAGGGGGATGAGGATCAGTTGGTATCCGAACAGGTCGTGACTGTTTCCTTCGTTTTTTAAGACAAAAATCAACTAACCCACGCTCACTCTCGAAGGAGCTATTACTATCCAGTGCGCCATCCACCCTTTCATCAACTCTGGGGGTGGGATTGTCATCAGTGTAATTTATTAAGGACCCTCCAGTTGGTCCTCCGCCATTTAAACTAACGCTTGTGGCCATTGACGAAATCAAACAAGTAACAAGACCCTGGTAGAGGTCACAATGATGGCACCCACACCACCAGTACCTGCAACCAAAACAACAACAACTTCAACTCTGTTTCTAAACCCCACTCCAATTATTATTGATCAAGCACACATTGTACATCAAAGGTGGACATGTAGTTTAAAAATAAAATAAAGTCCATCCCACACTGGACTCAAAAAAACAACATCATACACATATCCATCCAGTGTGCAAAAGCTTTTGGATGAATTGATTTCATAATTCCCCAAATTTCATAATGACTTTTATAAAGATTATGAATTTTGTGATTGATTTCTTTTTTTAGAAACACGGGGGGAGCAAGGGGATCGATAAGGTGGATGTATTTCTTTTTATCCTTTAACTTTTATTTCTTCTCCCTCATTTCCAGTAAAAAAAGGGCTTTTCCTCTCCTTCCAAAATGGATTTGAGTTTTACACAAGATTTTATGAGACTAGCAAGTTGTGAATCTGGAAAGTTTATGGAGAAAGTTGTAAAAAGTTTAAAAGATTAAATTTTTACATTTCATGTAATTTGTGATGTATGGGTGTGGGGGTTGAGTGATTTATAGAAGAGAAAGGGACAAATTTGTGGAAAGAATTATTGAACAAACACGAACGCCCTGGCCACCACCATCCTGCACAAAACCTTCATCTACTCATATACAAGAACGTTGAAGAACGTTGCTATAACTGAACAACGTCCTTTTATATCCATAACTTGATAATAGAGAATTACGCAAGAGTTTTTAATTCGGGGAGAAAGTGGAGGAAAGATGAAACAAAATAAAATTTTCTCCTCATCACTCTCTCTCTTTCTCTCTCTTCGTCACACAAGAGGAAAAGCAGGGTGAAGAACAAGGGGAGAAATCATAATAATCATAATCATAATAATAGTTTAATTAATTTGTAGCTATGATTTCCTCCTCCTTCCTCCTCTTGGTCCCCCCACCAAAAGAGGAGGAGGAAGGGGAGGAGGATGATCATGATATTTGGACCCCCCTTCACTTACTCATACTTGATATAGTTTATAGTTTGTTTTAGCTTCTCTCTTGTTGGTTCATAATGATGGTTGGAAGTTGGAGGGAGAAAGTCATGCGCCGCCATATATATATTCCACAAATTCTCTCATAACATTTTTTGTCATTTTGCCAGACAGCCAATTGATTTTCCTCCATCCACCTCATCTTCAAGAACAATGGAGAAAACAACAAGGGAAATCATCCATCCATTTTACCCCATGCAACAAAACTTAAAAAGTTTAATGATGAATGAGAGAGCTATATTTTGGATAGGAAGGTGTGGGTGGGTGGGTGGGGGGGGGGATTAGATTAAAAAGAACTCATAAAACAGGTCTTTTGACTCATCGATTTTGTTCTAACCCCTTTTCCAACCCAATGGAGGAGGAGAAATTAAAACCAAAAAAATTAAAGCCAAAGATAGAGAGAGAGCAAGGTGATGGTGAGTAATAAGAGAAAGAAGAGAGTATACATTAGTAGGAGTAGTAGTGGGTGGGTTGGGGAGCCTTTTTTTGTATTAAAAAGTAAAAAAAAGTGTTTTTTTTAAACAGGATAAACACATTTGGTTATCTTGTTTGTGGGAGTTGATAGTTTAAAATATGCATGATAACATGGGTTTGAACAAGGTAGGGGCTCCCTCCAACATGGATTCCCCTCTATTAGCAAATTACCTACTTTCACCAACAACTTGACGGGTTTTGACTGTGGGCAGTTGAAGAAGGAGATAAATCTTTGAAGGGGAAAGGTAAAGAAAGGGTGCAAAGATGTTGAAGTTGTTGAGTTACCTCTATAACCCTTAAGTGGGTGTAAGTGTCCCTTGTTGTAAGTGTTCACTTGCCCACTAGCACTGTAGTACACCAACATTTCTCATTGACGGCTAAGAGAACTTGCTCCTTGTTGAGTTTGGTTTTTTTGGGGAGTTTTTGGATTTGTTTGGGGGGTTGTGTTAAGGCTGAAAAATATGGTTGGACGAATGACTAGAAAAGATGCACTTAACTAGAATAAATGTATCACATGGAGTTGTAGAAGACAAGAAGGGAGATGTACAACCCAGGACTCACAAGTAGAGACTGAACCTCAGTTCATCCAATTCACCCCAAATAACCCAAAAAATACTTCTCTCTCCTTCCTTCTTCTTTCTCTTCTTTTTTGGGGTAGTTGAGGGGAATCACAGGGTTTCTTTTTGGCCTACAACATAAAACTAAAAGGACTCAACTAAGGACATCTTGAGGGGAATTCAGCTTCAAGGGACATGGTAGCCCTTGAGTTAGCTACAGTTATTGTGGTCCTTAGGAAAAAACCTCATACAATTATTGTTTTGCCTCAAAAAATACCTTTCAACCAACTCTCGTTTTGTTCCATTCCTTGATATTGTGGGGGATGAGGAAGGACCGGAAGGAGTACAATATTTTATTCCAAGGGGGTGTGCCTCTCTGATACATTGGGGTAGTCATCATCCTCCTCTTGCAAGCAAATCTTAAACGTTCCTTCCTTTGTTCCATTCTTTTTACCCGCATCTTTCAGAAAAAGTAGAAAGATGTTGAAGTATTGTTTATATTTGTTGGTATTGATTGTTGTTGCCTGTAATTGTGAATGGGATGAAGAAGGCAATGAGGAGGAAGGTCGGAGTTGTTCTCATCTTTACACAAAAGGTAAGGCACAATAATCTTTGAATCCTTCCATTGATTTGTTGCTTTAGAAGGGAATGTTAAGTGGAAGGGATATTTAAGGGAGATAAGTGAAGCTGAAGAGGAATGGGAAGGGATTCAAAAAGGCTTAACATCATTAGCCCCTGGGGATTGTGGATTATATGAGCCCTTAATTACTCAAGATCTAGGGCCATTTCAACCCAAGGGGGTAACCCTTCAAAATATTAATGAGGCCAACTCCAGGGGCTCATTGTATCAAATCATTGGAGGGAAGGTGTACCGAGAACCATCCTGTAAATTCCCAGCACGTTGCAATGGGATTGAGCACTTTCTGAAACAAATATCAAAGGGACTTGAGGACACGGAGTTTATCGTAAATACTGCAGATTGGCCACAAGTCGGGCTAAAGGATGTGGCTCGCCTCCCGGTTTTTTCATTTAGCAAGGTTAGCAAAACCACACCCCCTCATCATCTCTTTTTTTTTAAAAAAAATATGGCTTTTGTTTCAGACAAAGGATTATGGTGACATTATTTACCCAGCTTGGTCCTTTTGGGAGGGGGGTCCTTCCATCTCAATTTATCCAAAAGGGATTGGACGGTGGGATTTAATGAGGAGGTCCTTAGCCTCCGCATCAACGGCTAACCCTTGGAGGAGAAAAATAGAAAAAGGATTTTTTAGAGGTTCCAGAACCTCCTCAGAAAGAGACGCCCTCATCCTTCTTTCAAGAAGTAAACCAAACCTTGTGGATGCAGCTTATACTAAGAATCAAGCGTGGAAATCCGCTGCTGTAAGGACCCCCCCCTGGCATCTTATTTCTTATCCATTTTTTTATTTCAGGACACATTGGGTGAGCCTCCGGCAGCGGAAGTTTCATTTGAGGAACATTGTAAATACAAATATTTATTTAACTATCGAGGCGTTGCTGCAAGTTTTCGTTTAAAGCATTTATTCCTTTGTGGCTCAACTGTATTTCATGTTGGGGATGAGTGGATGGAGTTTTTTTATCCGCAATTAAAACCCTGGGTTCATTACATCCCCGTTAATTCAACGGCAACTCAAATGGAATTAGAGTAAAAATGAGAGATTAGGATGGGGGTGGATTTAGATTAATTTAATTGTTTCTAGATCCATCATTCTCTTTGCGAAGGACAACGATGGAATTGCTGAGAAGATAGGGAAAGCTGGAGAGGCCTTTGTTCAAAGATGGTTAACTCTTGATCATATTTCTTGCTACTGGAGCCGACTTTTAAAGGCCTACACTTCCCTATTGAGATACAAAGTTAGGAGAAGATCTGAACTGATTGCTGTCTGAGACAAAAGACTTGATGACCTAATAAAAAGTACAAACTACTGCTACATCATAATAATAATAAAGCCCCCAAAATACTGATAAATTATCAAATTATTTATTATACATCACAACTTTGCAGACAATGAATGAATTTAGACTTAAAACTGGAGGCGAAGCGGTGATGATACAAAATTGAAAAGGCATAAATACTCAGTGACTTAACGATTAGCATTATTGAGTTGATTCGACAGCCAGTCCAATCCTTCATAAAGACCATCCCCTGATGTGGCACAAGTGGCTTGAATGTACCAGTTCCTATTGCGTAAAGAATGTAGTCCAAGCTTGTCCGTTATCTCGGCAGCGTTCATTGCATTTGGCAAATCCTATTTAAAAAAAACATTAGAAAAAGCACTGCAATGAAACCCTTCATTTTCTCCCTTCCTCACCTGCTTGTTAGCAAAAATCAACAAAACTGCATCCCGAAGTTCATCTTCCGCCAACATCCTCATAAGTTCTTCTCGAGCTTCACCAATACGTTC
>JAAOWG010000305.1:0-24440 GCA_036491945.1 Paranurophorus simplex
TAATCAAAGTTTTTGGTTGGATGGTTTTATCTTTGTCAACGTTTGCGAGTCGGTTGGGAAACTCTGTATTATTTGTGGTGAATCCTATCCCTCCTAAAATACCTTTACCATCAGGACCTCAACCTTTTGTCACTTTATATTCTGATGAGTATTTTAGAGGTAGTTTTTTTATATAAGAGTATTTCTTAATAAAATTAATTGCATAGGGGATTACTACCACCATTTCTTGAAAGGAGAATGTACCAATCTTCCATCACAGTATGATAATTGGGCATCCTCCGTTGACGTATATGACAAATGCGTTTATCTTTGTCCAGACAGGGATTGTAATGGGAATTGCAAAAGGGTTCATTCCTCATTTGTGAATAGACTCTATCCCATGGGGATCAATGATAAAGTCTCATCTTTAAAATTTTGTTATACTTTTGCTCAAAGAGGAAAATAAACTAGAATTTGCTTATTTAGGCTTTAAAATGGTTGGAAATTTGGAATTTTGTTGTGCTGCAAGTACAACCTAATAATTAATCGTCATCGTCATCAGGAAATTTGATCCGCTCGGCTCTCTCATAAGCTTCTTGCGTGCGCCTGTTTTTCTCAATCATTATTGGATCAAATTTGTTGTTTTCTCTCTCCCATGCTGGATCAGATGGATGAGAAAGGTAGGATTTGTAAGATCTAAAGTCGTTGTCAATAAGGGACAAAAATGTCATCTTTGCAGCATCCGTTGGCAAACACTCTCCAACAGCTTGTAACAGCAAGGGATCGTTGTGTACCGCTTTGTAGAAATCTCTGCAACGGCTGGACTCAGCAATTACCAAAATATTTAGTTAAAGGTAGTCTACCTGTACTTTATTAGTCCATCATGATCAACATCAAGCTTATGCATGGCTAAATTACAAATGTCTCTTATTCCTTCTTCAAGATCTATTGGTGGTTCTCCCGGTATTTGGTAGAGGCAGTTTCGAAGACAATAATGCAATTCTTCTCTTCCAATTGATCTGTCAGAGTTTACATCATAGATTTTATAGGATAGTTTAATTTGTTCATTCAATGTGCCACGGAGCATGACTGAAAGTCCTATTATCCAGTCTGACTCGGTTACCTGCAAGAAAAAGTATTAACCCAATTATTTCACAATATATTCACAATCATGGAATTTGTTTTCATTGTAAAATCTCTTGTAGAATGTTCCAATGTTCAAAATCGAAAAGGGTTTTGGGGGCCCACTGGCCCACTACCCTTTTTAAACATTTGACATTAAATTCTGCAACTTTTGGTGCATCACATTTAAAATTGGACTAAACCAAAAATGAATTAGGAAACCTACGCAGCCCGCTTTATCGACATCCGTAGCTGCAAATATTCTATCCAGCATCACATCATCAATTAGACCCAACATGTTTGTAAGAAGTTCTCGAAATTGAAGTCGTTCAACTCTCCCTTTTCCAGCAATCTCTCGATACATTTCAATTAATGTAGAGATCTATGTATAAGAATGAAATGGATAACAATACTGCCCTTTTGCTTTGTTAAAGTAAAGTATGCACACCTGTTCTGCATTGAAATGCGTCTTTTTAACAAGATAATTGACCAATTGGTGAGTATAACTTTTGGAAAGGAGGGCCTGTTCTTTTGCTCTTTGTGCTTTTGACATGAATCTATTTGTTTTCTTTTCAATTGGAGAACCTATGGAGGGGCTGTTTATTAAAAGTTTGGTTTGTGAATGAGCGAAATGTGAAGATACGCTTCCAGACTTTCCAGACAATCCAGGGATTGGAACGGGACACAACCCCCGACCCCGAGCCATCGCTCTAAAAGATGCTAGATACAAATTCATTTTAAGTGAATTAAAAGATGATACTTGAAGCTAAAATTCTTCTTCTTTCCAAACCCCTTGCGAAATCCACCATGATTTATTATGGCTGTATTGAGAGATTGATGCAGATTACGATTCATTACGGTTTGTTTTAGTACAGATAATTTTGGAAATAAATCAATTAAGTTGGGTTGATATAAAATTGAAGACAGAGACAAGTTGTATAAAGGCAGGATGTTTCTACGGCTTTCTGAATGCTGTAATGTAAAATTGGATGTATTCAGCCAGTTTTCGAAATTCATGAAGGTTTTTGATATTTCAAGCAAAGATTATCCTTGATTGAAAATATGATTGTAAGCTTATAAATCATTAAATCAATAAATATATCAATTGTTATAATCAATAGTGAGAGAAGTTGTAGAGGATTGTAGTTCTAGGTCGACGGGGGCGCTTTGTGGGGGCTTCCCTATAACCACCTTCATAGTCAACTGGAAAACTTGTCGAAGTTGTTGTCGTTGTCGTTGTATGCTGACCTGAAAGTCAAAAGTTCTGAGACTGGGTTATGTGAGAATTATTTTTCCCAGCAAAACATTTTGGTCATAAAGCATTTTTTTCGTATGGGAAACAACTTGGAAAAAAGCGCGTCCCGTAAAGAACAGACAGCTTACCTAAAGGATAATGGTAGATAATTAACCAAACAACGGCAAAAGTGACTAGAAAGAGCCCCACGAGGTAAGTAGCTTTTATTGCCCATTTTGGCACTCCCCTAAATCCACCAGCACCAACCCCACTCTTGACTTCCCCCTCCTCAAAATCCATTTTAAAATATTTGTTTTTGGAACACATTCCAGGGTTGGAGTAAGGCTGATGGATCCTACCAGTAAAATGGCTTCCTGCAAATGTTGCATTAAGTCAGTTGCCACTCTTGCCACCCTAAATATGCATGAACCCAAGTTAATAAGCATTGCATATATTTCCCACTTAGATCGTCATAACCTGACCTGACCTAACCCCTTGCGAAATCCACCATGATTTATTGTGGCTGTATTGAGATTGATGCAAATTACGATTCATTTGTTTTAGTAGATAATTTTGAAATTAAGTTGGGTTGATATCAAATTGAAGACAGAGACAAGTTGTATAAAGTAGGCAGGATGTTTCAACGGCTTTCTGAACGTCAAAACATCCTTTCCAGCCAGTTTCCAAAATTCATGAAGGTTTTTAATATTTTTTAAGCAAAGATTATCCTTGATTGAAAATAAGATTGTAAGCTTATAAACAATAATTATATCAATTGTTATATCTGTAATCAATAATAGCAGAAATGTTTCGTGATTAAATATTTTGGTCGGGGGCGGTTTGAGATTATTTAGAGATTTTGAGACTATCCGTGAATGAGACAGTGAAGTAGTTCACCTTCCTTCCATGCAGTTTACAAACATTGTTTAAAGATTGTCATACCAAAAATAGAACCATACAATTTATGACAATTTATGATGCAGTCACTTGAGTTATGGTGATTGCAAGATAATTTCAAAGCAACTTTGCCAAATGTTCTAATTGTAGATTTAAGCATTAAATGTTGGTGTAAAAGTTTTAACTTATTTGAAGACAGATGCACTGTAATAGTATTTAAGCTACACTTCTCTTGTTTCGCATGTATTTCCTTTCATCGTTGTAAACGGTTGGGTTTTGCGGCATGTAACAAAATCATTTTAAATCTTTAATGGATTTTTGGCATGGTGTGGGGTTGAGCAATGCCAATCAACGTCATTTCATTTCTTTATCCTAATTAGAGAACACACATACCTCAATCGCTGCTGAACTATTAATAAATTAAACAAAGGCTGAAGAAGCCAAGTGGGCAATTATACAATTAGTTGCATCGGTGCTTACAATGTCTTTCAATCATAAAGGTGACTTCTGAATAATATTAAGCAGAAAATTAATATGAATATTACCACCCTACCTGAGGTAAATCTCATACTCTATTTCAATTATAATTTCCATATTTAACGCAGTCACAAAATGATTTAATTCAAGTCCATCAGAATTCTCAATTTGGTCGATTTCTTGTTGCCAACCAAGATATTGAAGAGTTAACAGTGGTATTGAGTGAGACGCCTTCAATTTATGGACCAGGGGATGATGACCAAGAGGTAGAATTGGGTGAAATCCCGATGTGCTTAGGATGTTGTAAGCGAATATCATCTAATTGTACAAATCTATATTTCAAATGCATATGTGGTTGGCCTGTTTGTGGACAAGAGTGTCAAACTGTAAGGTTTATTTAACAATAATAATGTACATATGTATGTATCTATGTAAATCACTTTTCATCTGCAGCTTCCAATGCATTCCACTTACGAATGTGGTTTCTTCATTAAAAACAAAATTAAATATCCACCCCCACACACGTGGCCAATTATCAACAAGAGTATTTTCACCCTTCGATGTATCTTAACTAAAGAAAGGGATGGAGGGGTGTGGGAGCTGCTCAACCGCTTAGAACACCATACAACCAAGCGATATGAGAAGTCTTATTGTTTAAAGGCGGATGAAATGTTGGTAGAAAATCTAAGTTATTTTTTTAAAGGAAAGTTTAATGAGAATTTAAAAATTGATGTGACCAACATGAGTGGAATAATTAGTGTAAACGCATTCAGCACTACGTCTTCCTACTCACAATTAGAGCAGTCAAGAGATGGGATGTAAGATTAATTAATTATATGGAAATGTGTTACTGAATCTAAATTATTTCAAATCCAGGATTTCCCAATGTATTTACCGTACAGCAAGTTTGTTTGCAAATAGCTGTGTTCCAAATTGTAGTTGGAGAATAGGACCAGCTCCACAATTTCAAATTTCCATTCGCTCAGTCGTCCCAATAAAAAAGGGAGACCCCATTACAATTTCCTACAGCCCCCAAGACACTTGGACTGGAACGTTGCAACGACAAATATCCAATGAACAAGTTGCTCATTTCATTTGTAGTTGTGAGAGATGTAAAGATCCCACGGAATTTGGAACCTTTGTTTCAGGAATTTTATGCTCATCATGTAAAGTTTCTGGGGATAATGAGGAGTGTGGGTGGTTACTCCCATTGGATCCTTTGGTTGTGGAGTCATTGTGGATTTGTAGCAAAAAACTATGTGGAGAAACTCAATCCGTGCATAAAACGGTTTCCCTAATTTATGAAATTGAGCAACGATTTAATGAAATTAAATTAAAGAAGTTGGATGTACAAGAAGAAATATTAGAATTGGAAGTATTATTGAATGAATCAGGGGAAAGGTTGCATCCAAATCATTATTTGCTGCAAGACATAAAACTAAGGATGGTTAAACTACAAATGTCTATAATAGATGAATTGGATGAAAATTCATTGTTACATTTGATTGATCGGAGCAAAGAACTTTTGTTACTTGCAGATGTATTAGCACCTGGATTTTCGCAAATGAGATCTTTATTGCAGCATATTCTTGCAAGACAGTTGACTTTATTTGTAATGCAGCAAAATACTCGTGATAATAATACCACTTTTGATGAAGTTGGAATAGTTAATAATAATATATTCCATGAAATAGCTCATTTAGAAAAGAATGCAATGTTATTCTTCCAGTCCCACAATTATGAATCAGAAAACAATGAAATTATTGAAAACATTAAATTACGATTGAAAATGATCAATAAAATGCAAGTATAATTACCAATATCAATTATTAGGAGGTTGGACATTGTACTTTAATGACTGTTAATTTAGATTTATTCAAGGATACATAGACTATGTGTGGGGCAAAACCCGGCAATGCCTTAAATGCAGCTATTGTACAATTTTTCAAGATCTTACACAATGGGATAATATGCAGACTGCAGCAACTAAAGCAACTGTGAGCGCAACTCCTACAGCAGGACTCAATCTTTGTTCTTCATCCATTATTTCGATTCCAAATCCCCTTAAAGTGTGGGCCACCGCATCAATGCATGATGAAGTAGTTTGTAGAACGTTGATGTTAGTTGCAGAAAGAGCGGATGAGCTTTCTGATGGAGGTGGAGGTTCAGTAATAGTTCTGTCACTTTTCCTGGGTGCAATTACTGTTGGAATTGAAGGATCGTAATTTGCTTTATATGGATATGTCATGAGACCCCAATCCACACTGAATTCGAGTTGTTTAAAGTGACGCATTACTTCATTCATACTACGATATCTTCGACGCATTGAGATCTCCAACACTTGCTTTTCTTCATACACTGAAATTATAAGTTATTAAACACTAAATATTGATTGCTCTACTTTGGAAATAAGTAGAGAAACTAAATATGTACAAGTTCTAACGTTTTGTTTCAAAATCTTGTGGAACTTCTCTTTCGTTCTGTAGTTTTTCTAGCGTTGCTTGTAGACAATTCACCTTGTCTCTCATCTCTTCCCAATTTCCTGTTCCTGTCCAGAATGATCCACTTGAGAAGGTGTTGTTGAGCTTGGGAAATGGAAGGCAGTCGTCACTCGTGGAAGAATCAGTTCTGCTTAGACTTCGAGTTCTTTTAGGGCTTTTTGCCTCAGACATTTTAACAATGGGTGCAGAGCACAATTTAGAATTTGGACTGAAAATGTTTACAGAATTTTTATCATTGAAAAATAATCAAGTTATTTTTATGCTTCAATTCCTTGGTTGCTTGACAATGTAAAATATGAAATGAAATGAGATGAGAAAATAGAACCAAGGTGTTTCATAACAGCTTGGAATAGGCCTAATTGAAATATTTTTTTGTAAACTAATATGTAATAAAATGTTTGAAAAAATCAACGTTTAATCTACCGTCAGAGTGTGAGTGTCAGACGGAAGATGAATTAATTTGAACTGAGAGGACCACATATCGAAATATACATGTGTAGAAAAGAATTTCGTAATTTTTGCTTTTTGCATGGCTTTCAGTTGCAGAATGATATCTGCTTTTAAAATCAAACTAATTGGATATCTTACATACAAATACAAAAATAACAAAGTTTGCTTTGGGGCTTTATTAGAAATGGGAGAGGTGTATACCTTTCTTATATCTTAATTGTCTTAATTATGAAATAAAAACAGTAGTGTGATGAACTGCCATGCATGCAATGCTGATGCATAAATATCCAGCTATTAGTTCCACTAAGCAGGATATCAAAGGCATTCAACATAGTAAATAATCGGATGAAATGATCATTCTGTAGGTGAGCGTGATTGATCTAACAAGTTGTAAAACAGTTAAGATCAGATAAAATCTGATTTAAAGATTAGTATTTCTACCAGCCTCCTGTAACCTTGTAATATTTTCTAGTGATTGTTTTATTACCAATTTTCATTCGTTTCCACTTTGATTACAAGGAATACATGAAGCTTTAATTTATTTAATTTTTAATAATTTGCTTTTGTCTTTCCAAACAGAAATATTTAAAACGATCACTCAGGAATAAATTCAAGCTTACGATCATTCTTCTCTTCAAGCCTTTATATTGTGGATGAGACGTTGTGTATTAATATTTTTGTAGATGGTCTAATGGTACACATGGTTTTGCGTTAGTTTGGAATTCTCATTATACCTCACAGACTAACTCATCTCGTCAATTAAGCTAATCTCTTTCTAAAGTAGGGAAATTGACTTTGTATGTTTTTTAAAAAGCATTTTCTGATTTCGAAGTAAACAAAAATGACCTATCTCATTGTTAAAAGAAACAATTAGAATTGAACTAGAATAATCTGGAAACGAAAGTGGCTAGAGTGAAATCCCGATTGCTTGAGGGTAGGAAAAACACTCAACGGTAAATATTTCATCTAACAGGATTCGTTGTATGTCTAAAAGTCAACATCTTTTGTTCAAGTCCAGGGCAAGGACACCTTGACTTTTGTTCAAGGGATCGGCGGCACCTTATGTCTCCTCTTTTTTGGAATGGAATGAAGGAAGAGCTTGAGATGCAAGGAATGTGTAAGATATGTAATTTAAACCGGTGGAATAAAGGTGCGTGAGAAAGCTTTGTCCCCAAAAACATTTAAAGTCAACATTCACAAGTCAGACTTTGGCTAGGGTTCATAAAACACCCATATTTTTACTCCTCTTTAAATTGCGATTTTATACAAATAATTGAATGCTTCAAGGAAGCATTGACAACTAAGTGTTTTCAATTGCTAATTTGAATGGCTACTTAGCACTCAACAGAGAGAGAGTGATTCATTAGTGTAATCTGTAAAAACTGTGTTAGGTCAGGTCCTTGATAAGTTTGAAGAATATGGGGGAAGCGTTTAGGTGATAAGAAATAGTTTCATTCAGGATGAATTGTAAAAACGTTGAATTTAATTTTACAGATCAAAAAGTATTTTTAATGCAGACTTGTTTTGCAACGTGGCAGGACATGGGATGAAAATATGTGCTCGTCAAGGAAGGAATTGGACGGCTAATGATAATTGTTCGAGCTATGATTGCCCAGCGATTGAAGTGAGATCTGCATTTAAATCGTTTGGAAGAGACAATCCTATTCTATGTAACTTGAATATGACTGTGGAAGTAGGAACAATGTGAGATTTTTGAATGTTTGAGTTACTTTTTTTAATATTATTGTTTTTTCATGCAGATACAGTTTATTGGGTTCATCTGGTGAGATTTTTGAGTCAAATGCTGTTTATAGTTTTTTACAATGTCATTTTCATTGGGTGAATTTAGGCTGTGGGAAAACGACACTGCTTTTGAGCTGCGTCGGGTTGGAAAAGGTAAGATGCTGAAATAATGAAAAAACATTTCCACTCATCAATACATTTCTCATAAAGCTGGATAAAGGAAGTATAAAAATATTTGGTTGTTCGCCTCAAGATATTGCAGGAAAAGGAATAAAAATTGGTTATATGCCTCAAGAACTTTCACTCTATCCAGAATTCAGTATTGAAGAATCACTTCAATATTATGTAAACACAAAATTCATTCAGATTCATATGATGGCATTTAATTCAATTATTTGCATTTTTCATGAAGGGAAGATTGTATGGGATGTCTAAGGAACAGATTAAGAAAAGTATGGAAACATCTCTTAAATTGTTGGAATTGCCTGATGCTTCAAGAAGAATTTGTACACTTAGGTAAACAATACAAAATGCATTACTGTGAATTTATGCAAACTTCAAAATTCTAGTGGGGGCCAGAAGAGAAGGGTTTCTTTTTTAATTGCGACATTCCACAACGCTAATTTACTGATTTTGGATGAACCGACCGTTGGCGTAGACCCTTTGCTTCGAGAAAGGTACAATACTTTAAGTTTTAATTATTTGCATTTTGCACGAAATGCGTTGTTTTGAAATATTTGTTCCACAGTATTTGGGTTTATTTACGACAAATGGTAACACTAAGGAAAGTTTCAGTGATAATTACTACACACTATATTGAGGAAGCAAAGAACTCTTCAAAGGTTGGGATTATGAGAAATGGACGTCTCCTTGTAGAGGATTCTCCTTCAAATTTAATGGCTCAGTATAAACTGCCACTACTGGAACAAATTGTTCTTGCATTGTGCTTAAAAGATGGTAAACTTTCTCCTTCATCCGATGGATGTAGTAAAGAAAGGAAGAAATTTTGGAAGTTTGGAAATCAAAATTTTGATGATTCAGCCTTTAAAGGATGTTCAATTCAAAAGCAACAACATGTAATTCGAAGCAATAAAAGTCATCAATATCAACAAGATCAAAAATCATCAACGAGTTCTACAACATCTCAAGAATTTCTACAGACTAAACAATCATCATCTACAACTCACATTGTTAAAGATTTGTCCTCATCTTTTCATAGAATTAATGCACTAATCATGAAGAATTTTTTAGTTCTGCTACGAAGCATTTCTTTTTTATTGTTTATATTTGTTGTGCCAGCAATACAAATTGTAAGAGCAATTACATATATAAAGTTAATTTAAACAATGTACAACTCAAGTAATAATAATGTTTAGGTTCTAATATGTTTGGCGATTGGTCCTGATCCCAAAAATCTAGGATTTGGAGTTATCAATGATGAAATGTTTGATAACAATGATAGTACAGTTCAACCTGTAGCATTGTGTAATGCATCTCTTGGGTGTGGTGAGGCCTTAAGCTGCAAATATTTATCAATGTTACCACATGAATCCTTCAATTTGGTAAAGACCAATTAATTGCTTTTTGAAATAGTTAAATGCAGGATAAACATTTTTGCAGAAAGCTTATAATTCCTCAGAATCTGCTCTTGAGGCCATAAAAAGAGGAGATATATGGGGATATGTAAAATTCCCCAGTAATTTTTCATTGTTTCTTGTTGATCGTGGTGGAAATCCTGCTTTTGCTTTAGATGAAACTTATGACGGCTCAAGAATTACTTTTGAGATGGACATGTCAAGTATGTACAATATGTATTATGTAGTAAATGCAGCTGCATTAATGGTTTGGAGCTAATTGAAACTTTAATTTAAAGATCAGCAAATTGGTCAAAATCTTAAACGGATTTTTATTGCAGTATACTATAAATTTTTAGTGCAAGTTGCTCTAGATTGTAGTCTCAATCCTAGACAGGTAGAGCTTCCATTAAATGTAAGTTAATACATGTACATGTATGTATTTTAAAGTTTTTGATCTCCCTATTAAATAGTACAATTTATAGTTTTTACCTCCAGTGTATGGGTCGGACGGGACCAGTTTCCGAGAATTTTTAGCTCCCAGTGTATTTCTTGGGTAAAAGGATTTGAGAAAATGATTACATACATATTTACAATCATGTTGACGGGAAATGTTTGATTTCAAAGGCTTTTGTTTTTCTTCCCCCTTTGTTCAAGTGGAATATCGTATATTTCTGAAAAGAAATCTGGAACGCTTCGAAGATCCTTAGTAGCGGGGGTTACAGTCGGAGAAATTATGCTAGCATTTCTGATCTCACAACTTTCTATTCTTGTAGTTCAATCAAGCTTGGCTTTTTTTATTTTGAACGTTGTATTCAAAATTACAATTCTGGGCTCTTTGCCGTTGGGACTAACGCTGGCCGTGTTAGTTGGCGTTGGAGGGATGTCAATGGGTACAAGTTACACTCTTTATTCAAAATGATTTTATATTGTTAATGCCATTTAGGGTTTCTTATTTCTGTACTTTGCAAAGAAGAGATTCAAGCTGTTTTGTTGGCAATAGGTAATGCATTAGTAGTAAATTTTACGTAGGTTATTAATTCAAGTGTAATCTGAAGGCTCATTTTTTCCAAATTTCCTCTTGGCCGGTGAGTTTTTGTGTTTATATATTGGTTATGCATATTGATAATTCTCTGACAAGGAATGATCTGGCCGATACAATCGATGCCAATGTTTTTGCAATGGATTGCATATCTACTTCCATGCACATTAGCGTGTGAATCAATGCGATCCATTATTTCCAGGGGGTGGGGAATTACACATGCCAGAGGTATTTTGCATATAAATTATTTACATATAAGGATCTTTCAAGGATTTTTTTGTAGTATGGCCTGGATTTGTAAGTTCAACTGCCTGGATTTGTGTTTATTGGATACTTACTATACTGTTACAACGCTATAAAGCATTCAAATAAATCTTTTTATGAACGATATTATATAGGAAGTAATTTAATCAAAGTTACGTTCAAGATTTTTTGTAATAATAAGGAAAAGATGTATTTTGATAAAAAGGCCGCACAAGCGTTAAATTTACTCAAGCCTTTTTTTTGCTCCATTCAGTGGAAGTGTACCAATTGTAGTCTGAAGTATAATAAGTATAAGGGGTCGGAGGTGTTTCTGTGGAATAGTACCACGTTGGCGATACTGTAGGATAGGTCCAAGGTGGGTAGGTTGTTTGTTGACCCCAGCAATCTCCATTTGTGAATAACACAATAATTTCATCAAACAAGATGTGTCCCATCGGTAGTACAACTCCATCAATAAGTATCTAAGTATGTCAAATAAGCTGTATTATGTAAATGATTAGATTGTTCTTATTACTTGATCACTCCTTCCAATGTCAATTTCATAAACAGCAGTCTTCCACCCCTCAGTAGAGTCATTGAAATTCACATACTGACTTTTTTCTACTTGGTCATCACTTTTCTTAACGACAGGCCACAACGTTATTGGTGACAAATTGTTGTGGTATCGTATTGAAACGAATATCTGGGTCCCTTCACAAATATTTTGAGAAATGTCGAATGACAGTTGGAAGCTTGTTTGTGGGTCCGTATGCTGATAGGATTTTAAGTACCAGATATCCACTCCTGGAAGATATTTTAAACCAATATGTTCAGGGGTTGGTGCCCACTGAAACTGAATGTTTGTATTCCATAGATATGAAAAACTTTGGCCATTCACAACTGCTATTTGACCCCCTAACGCTAAATTCATGGAAAAATTTAGTATCACAAAGATGAAAAGTAAATTATTTAATGTTTTCATTGTTTTAAAAAATGCGAATTGGAACAAAATTATAGGATTGGTGAAGGAAATGTAATTCTCAACTCTTTAAATACCAACGAATCGTTGTCGTTGCAAAAATTTAATGATCAATTACTTTGAAATACATAAAATATACATCCATTATTCTGATCCATCCATTATTGATTGATCCATTATTCTATTTGCAAGATCTGTATATTTTTTACTATTCAGCATTAAATTGGTAATAATGATAACCCGCCGGAATGTCTTCAAAGTATGTAATGGGAAACAATTAAACAGGTTAAATACCAGATAATCCTCATTTAATATGGATACATACATATGTATAATGGATGACAAATTGTAATCATAAGCCGTTATGAAGGGAAGGAAATTTTTCCCATTGAAATAGTTGGAATCATTTTTCTTTCACCAAAGTCTGTTTTTCCTCCAGATAATGTTTCATTTGCTAAGGTTGCAAACAAAATTGCTTCCTTTGCATCTCCAACAATTCCAATATCATCTGTTCTTTTTAGTAAGACGTTTGACGGCAGAAGGGCTTGTATATGCTGCATCAAAACAATATTATGAACTCCTCCTCCACTTGCATAAACAATAAAATTGATTTGGTCATCTACTATAATCCTCAACATCCCTTCAACAATTACTTCAGCTGTAAATCGTGTTATTGTAGACACTACATCTTGGGCAGTTATTGACGTTGTTCCACTTGAAACAAGAGCATCGTCAATATAAGACAAATTGAATAGTTCCGGTCCTGTGGTTTTAGGAAAAGGTTGTTGAAAGAATTTGTGACGTTTGAGTGCGGACAAAAGTGATGCATTCACAACACCTTCACTTGCAATTTTCCCATCTTGATCAAAGCACTTATTGTGAAAGTGTTTTCTGACGTAGGCATCAATCAGCGTGTTACCTGGACCTAGATCCGTTGCAAAGGCTTTGCTTGCGTCCAGATTTCCATATAAGCAAGTTACATTACTGATTCCACCGATATTCAGCATTATCCGGTTTTCTGCGGGATTGGAAAATAATAAAAAATCTCCATAAAGCGCTAATGGGGCGCCTTCCCCACCTGCAGCAATGTGCTTTTGTCGAAAGTCGGAGATGGTAATGATTTTTGTAATCACAGCGATGTGATCTCCATCACCAATTTGTAAAGTAGAATTTCCATACTCTTGAATTTTATGAAGGGATTTGGGTGCGTGAAAAATAGTTTGACCGTGGCTTGCTATCACGTCAACGTGATTTGCTGATATATTCCAAGTTTGAAGGCAGTCCAAAACCATTTGGGCATGAAGGGTTCCGATAAAACTATTTAAAAGGCAGATTTCTTGCAAATTCACGTTTTTCTTGCAAAAGACGTTGTGGATTTTCATCTTAATGTCGTTACTGTACGGAATGGTTTTAAAATGTTGAAGGAATACTTCAGTGGCTGTACCAGAGTTTTTGAACTTGCAAAGAGCAACGTCTAATCCATCCAAAGATGTACCAGACATGAGACCAATTATTGTTCGCTCTGCTTTTTGTGAAATTTCCCACAACTTTTCGACATTTGACGAAGACATTGAAAGAATCCTGATATGTAGACTGAACTAATGAAGTGGTGTTTGCATTTCAAAGATATTTAGATAAAATAAAATGCAACGAATTGTATAAACTTGCTACCACAAAATAAATTACAAAACTAAACATGCAATGAGAGAATTTGGTATCATTAATTACATATATCTTTACATGTGTCAACTTTATTGTGGAGTCGTTTGATTGATTTATCATGCACTTTACATACATACATTAACCGTGATAAAATTTGTTCCAAATTGATCCGGAGGAATTTTTGGGGAATATTATTGGGTGTATATACGTACATAATGGCTAATTGCATATATAAGAAGGTTTATTATAATTTATTATATCCTCTTATACAATTAACACTTCATAATATTCAGTTGATAACTATTTAGTATAGTAATTGGACTGCTTTCCTTACAGCTCGACATGCATGGGTTTAAGATACTGAATTAGGGTGGGACAACCCGTATTTTCAGGAGCCTTGGAACAATTTAAAATAATATTAAGCCCTTCAATAAATCTTTGGACGTCACTTAAAGCCCGTTTATCCTTTTGTCCACTGAACATTTTTGTCAATCCTCGCATTATCCGTTTAAAGGGTATTCCTTTGGTTTCATCTTTTCCTAGCTCTTCAAACTTTGCTTCATATTTTGGATTTGAAATTACATCGTAGACCCCCAATAATAGGGAAGGTTTACTCAACATTTCATACAATTTCTGTACTGCAGAATTTTTCTGTAATAATTCAACGCTCACTTTAATTGCTGCTTCAATGTCAATAAAATCCTCAATTTGTGGAATGCTCAGTAAAGGTGTGGGCTTTCCGTCGGATGGCACAACTTTTTTTTGAATTGCGTCATAAACGGTTGGTGGTACTTTGATAGAAAACAAGTTGGTTACGTTGACTTGATTTTCTTGCAAAAATTCCAGTACCTTTTTTGCAAATGATTCAATTAGTTTAATTAAATAATTTGTAATTGAAATGTGCTTTACCTTCTTCACTTCAGCTTCGTTTAGAATCTCATGACTTAATTGAAGAAGATGAAGAAAATTCGATTTTCCTCGTTCAGAGGTAGCAATGTAATCCATTATTTGTTTTTTGATATCCGTCATCTCTTCTTTTGTTTTGAGAATTGTTTTGATTTTCTCACCCGCTTGTTGCAATTCTTCCGCATATTTAGAACCTTATTCGATATTCTCAATGACAATATTGCTGTAAAAGTTTTACTACAACTTACTTTCACTCCGTGATTGATGAATTGATAAGGATGCAAATATTAATGTCAAAATTTTGAAATAATGCATTGTAAATTGCAAGTTATTGACAACAACTGAATCTTAATGAAATGAAATTTAACATAAAAGTGAACATAAAAGGGCACATATAACACGAAAGTTATTATCTTATAACATTTATTATCAATCGATATCTGGCCAGACATGATAATGCATTTTGGGGGACGAATGATTGACAAGGATAAGTTAGCATACGTGTGCTAAAATAAAATTGTTGAAAAAAAAGCTTCAAGTACACAGGAGCAATTGATGAATACCCGAGTTTAACCAAAAATTCTTGATATATTAGACAGGGTTTGAATGAATGTTTTCATTTTAATGTTATGCATTATTTAGAAGATGTACAAATTACAGGGTGGGAACAATTGTTCAGAAATAAATAAATTGTATGTAATTGAATATTAGTAAATAATTACACGGTTGGATGAAATATTGTGCCAATAAAACGATGTAGATTTATTTCAAAAGAAGAATATTGCTCCAATCTTTTAAGGATCCTATAAGGCTTAGAGATCTACGATAGGACACGATTTGGATTAGAATGATCAATTTAAGCCAAGAGCTTTTCAATGGCAGCCTTGCAAGCATCGTGTACACTAGCTTGATCTTTACTGGCATCAATGTGCACGATTTCTAGAAAGAAAACATTTTAAATAATTCAACCCCCACCTTATCCAGTTACCATTTGCATAGTGTTTCACAACATCGTCACAGTGTGCACGGTAAGCAGCCAGCCTTTTGTCAATGGTTGCTTCATTGTCGTCACTATGGGCATGAGCAGCAAGTAAACGAGCCTGTGAATGTCAAATTCATTATCAAAATTAGGAATATATGTATTTAATAGCGTTATTTTGCTTTAAGCTACAACAACCCTGAATGCATACCTTACGGGTTTCGTCGGTGGCGTGCAAATACAAAACGAGTTTGACCTTTCCAAACTAAAAAGGATTTAAAAAAGTTATGAATAAAAAGTTTGATTTATTTCCTTTACCATCTTTTCGAATGCATCAGCTTGTGGAACATCTCGTGGATATCCAACGACTAAGAATCCCTTAACATTGTCAGCATGTTCAAGCATATAATCGTGGACAATTCCAAGAACAATGTCTTGGTTAACAAGGGCACTAAAATGCAGAAGCATGTTAGCATCATTTATTATACCCAAAACTTGGAAGCGTACCCAGCAGCCATAGCATCAGCGATTTCCTTGCCTTTGGGTGAGCCAGCAGCAACGGCGGCTCTAAGGAGTCCTCCAGCATTGACGTTTGTGAATTTAAATTCATCTTGAAGCTTGAGACAAGCGGTTGCTTTTCCTGATCCTGGACCACCGAGGACCAATACAATTGGAAGTTTAGTAACCTATTTAATTAGCAATTAATTTTCCGCTTGGGAATCCTTAACTATATACAATTAATCATTTCAATTAAAAAAGAATTAAATCATGATAAGCAGTTGGCATTTCCACTCCTTCCAATTGCCAAGAGAAAGAAAGTAAAGCAACAAAGTAAAGTTTTATTGCTGGATGAAAAAATGTTTTTGCATGAGTTCCAAGTAATAACAAGCTTTATGGTCCTATGACATTCTAAACATTGTGTCACATAAAGAATCCAGATTTTTAGAGACCCAGACTCTTATACATAAATAGAAATGTACTGCAATGTACTTATGGCATTCTTAATTTTTAAAGAGCAAAGAAAACCCAAAATGTAAGAGAAAAGGAAAGATCAAGGTTAATAATAGTTCATGTGAGTGAACTCTGATTTTTGAACAGGGTTTGAGATTTGAGATGATACTGTTGCCAAAGTGTGATGCCAAAAGTTCTCTTTAAAATTCATTAAAGCATAAATTATAAAAGTGCTTGACTTGTAGCAAGATGAAAGTATATGCACGACACGAGGTAGTTTTTTTTAGTCAAACAAAAAACTGGGTGCGGCTATCCTAGATTTTTGGGCTACAGTGAGTGAAACCCTGTAAATTCCATGATAAAATCCTGCTCCAAATGCCATGAACCCTGAGAATAATGTCTAAGGCTTTATCGATCCGAAACGGCGTACCAAGCCGGACTACATCCACTCCAAACTAACAAACAAAAAGCATGAAGCAAATTATTGATGGTGTGGTGTGATGGTGATGGGATGAATTATTGATCATTAGTGCTAATGGTTTTTACCAAAGCCATTGGAATTGCAATAGCCTCATTTAAAAAGTATATGAATTGCAACTAAATTTATTACAGTAATGGCAGAAAAAAACACGTTAAAAATTACTGGTAATTTCCAGCTTGTCTCAGGAACTAAAATTATTCAATGCAATTAAAGAAATGAAAACTTTGGCTTGGATTTCGGAAAGTTCATTCACTTAAAATCTAATAAACAAGTCTGGTACTGAATGGAGAAGAATGCTTACCTTTGCGTCTGCCATTATTGAATTTGGTAATGCTTGAATACAAGATTGGAGCAAGTGAGATGGTGTTGAAACGAAGGATGAGAGCACAATGTCTAAAAGTCTACAAAAACCCGGGTTAAATGCACGGCAAGAAATGCTCAGAAATAAAGTTTGGCAATGTTCCAAATCCTACAATGGTACCAAAGTCAAAGGGACAAGTGTATATTTGGACGGTTCTAGAACTTGTATCAACTGGGCATTTTCTCAAGGACGGTCCCAGGAAAAAAATTAATAGCCATTGGATCCAATTTCAAGATCAAATGTAGAGCAAGTTCCCCGGAAAATGGTTGATTAATTTTATCCTTTGTCCCTATGTTATCATACAACAGCGACCCAGATCCCACAGGAGTTCATATCCAACTTGAAACAATGAGAGGAGAAAGATAAAAAAAAGTTATTTCAAGAAAAGTATCTCGGGCTTGGCCTGGCTTTCATTTGTCTTCACACCTTTTGGGTTGATGTTTTGTGCCAAGTGTCTAATCATGTTTGGGTGGCATGTGATTTAAGATTAAGTGAAAGATGTGCTAACTTGTTCCAAAATCACAATTGTTTTGAACATATGGTTGTTTGTAACACATTAAGAGTTTCGAACTAAATATCTACAAGCTACAACTTTGTCATAACTTCATATGTTACATCAAAAAACAAGTGCAAAGATCTTTTAGCCTTGAGATTTTTAAGAAATAATATAATGTATGTTTGTATGTATTTAGTATTTATTTGGTTTCATTATTCATATAAATATAAAGACTCTTGAAAAACATCAAGATTTCTCTCATTCATAGATTGAAGTAAAATGAAGTTTCATATTTGATGGATAAATGAACATATTTTTTCCTTTATTTCTTTGCAACAATTCCTAAACTGCACAACAGAATAAACTCTCCTCCATAAATTGAACAAATCATTCATATTTCATTTTTAAGCACCTTCCTTACCATCAGTGAGTGGAAAAGGTCTCCTAGAAGAACCCAAAGTCGGAATCTTGTTTTGACCCAATGGAATCAACCCCTTTGTCGCCAATGACATAGCCGTTCCAGCGATCGTGGATATCAAATTTGCAGTGCTATCAGCCTCTATTTGTTTTTGAGCTGTGGCTTGGTCTGATTCATACATACGACACTCAAAGCCTTTTATTTGAATTTTTTCATTGGATTCAATAGATGCCATCCCCAGTTCTCGTTTTGTAATCATTGTCTCACGATGCATTGATTTTTGAGTTTCAAGAAGGGAATGGTGGCGATTATCTTCATGTTCTTGAATTAATTCTATACCATTATAAGCTCTATTAGCAATATATCTGCTTGCCCTTTCTTCAGCTAATATTTTAACTCTTTTCATTTCAATAGATTGACGCTGGATTTCTCCATTTTGTTCCAGTTGTTTTGTGTCAAAATCGAGTCGTTTGCCAAACATTTCTAGTTGCGAGTTGAGTTTCCTGTTTCTAAAACTGTATTCAATATCAGCAATTCCAGTTTTTGTTTGGCATTCCAACTGGGTTCTGAAGTTGTTGCCTTCTTCGTGAATTCGTGCTTCATCCAATTGAACGTCAAGGGCTTTAGCTTGAAGATTGAGTTGTTTCTCACGGTACTCTTTGTCCAGCAATATTTTTTCTCTTTCAGTTTTATCTTGGAGCAATGCTATGCTTTCTTTCGTTTGATTAGTTTGATGAGTGCCTTCAAGTTGAATTTTTGCCACGGTCATATCTCTTTCGGTTTGATGTCCAGAGATTGCAATCGTACTTTGAGAATCCATAGATTTTACCTTGATGCTAGTCCATGCCCAAATTGACGTTAGTAAAATGAAAATAAGTCCCACGCCAAGAATTGCTTGAAACTCGTCCTAAATAAATAAAAATAATAGGAGTAGATTATTATTTATTATTGGCGACTAATTGAAAGTGAGAAGGTTTCTTACCATGTTGGATTAGCAAATTAACGAGATTGAAATTTCTTAACGTTACGATTAGTTTTTTATAAACGCATTTAACTCAATTTGAAGTTAAATGAGAAGTGTCGTTAAATCGCGAATGAGGCATTCTTTCGTTGATGTACATATGTAGTTGTTAAGTTTATGCAAACTCCATCAAATCCCATATTGGAACTTTATATGTAACTGTGCATATACTCGTATATTTGTTAGCATAACATCATCCAGAGTTTGAGAATCAGTTGATTTGATTAAAAATGTCTGAAAAAGTTTCGACAAGTATTCCTAGAGAAAATAATTCATCCCTATTACGTTTGCAACAAAGTCACCCTCAAAAGTCCGCAAATTCCCCGTCCCCAATAAATCCAGAAATCCAAAAAAAGCCTCATAAAAAGAAGAAACCACAAAAGTTTGATATTAGGAACATGCCTTTGTCCTTTTATATCTTAGTTTTGTTCTGCGTTACGTTTGTTTTGTGTTTTTTGGTAAAATGCTATAATTTATATTGCGATTGGAATTTAAAACAATACTTTATAGATCTACAAACTTTTCTCTGTAGCCACAATGACTGGGATTGTAACCATTATTGGATTGCTATTGTTTCTTAAATTTGGAGTTCAAATCTTTTCTTTACAAGCGATAAAAGAAGTTGAACTGGATCGAAATGCTAAAGCGTATTTAGCACAAGTGGAAAATCCTAATCAAGTTTTTGTAGTAAGTGTAATTTAAAATGTATACATAATTTCAATTGGTGTTTAATATACCTTTAGACTCAAATTGAATTTGAAAACCAATTTAAAAAGAAGAACAATGTTCTTGATGAGTTTGAAGCTTTGCAAGCAAGTGGAATTTAAAAACGTAAATTAATCTGTTTCAAGCACGTTAATTTTTCTTTGTTTCTTTAAATAAATTTTATTTTATTGAATGATCATTTCATATTATTTATTTATTTACTTATCTATTTATATTATTTATATAATTGTTCAGCTCGTTTTATCTCTGCTGAAGCCTTTCCCGTCGCCTTTTTTAGCCGTTGATGTTCCTTGAGTTTAAGTTGCTTAATATTATTTTCAAGTTCTTTCAATTGTTGATGGGAGATGCTTTCAGCTTTTCGTAGTTTTGTCGACACCTCTTGTTCAATTGCGTCCGATCTTTTCTGACACAGTCGTTGAGTTTTGTCGTTCTGCTCAGCCTCGTGTTGCTTCAGCAAATTGTATTCATGCTGATGTTGAATCTCTTGTAATCTTCTCTGAGCTTCAATTGACATCCGAATAACTTGAGCTTCATTCTCAGCAATTTGTAGCATTTCATTTCTTGTTGCTTCTGCAACAGTTTCATGAATTGACGTCTGTGTGCAATTAATAATGAGATGTGAATTTAACAATGTTACTCACAATTTCAGCCAAGGTGGATACAAATTTTGCTTCGCCCTGTGCAGCTAAATTCTCTGCTTCAATTCCTGCCAGATTTTCATTTTTAAGTCCTTGCAATCCTGTAATTTTTGTTTTGGCAACATAAATAAATGATACCACACCCAGTAAGAGGGCAACACGAAAATGAATATCTAAAATTATCTGCAAGAAATTGTTTTAAAGGAACCCACACACTTATACAGGAAACGTTACCGTGATAGTTACGAACCCTGTCAATAAACCAATTACTAGCCACACCGTTGTTTTACCATTTTCCTTTACAATATTCATGCTTAAATTTATTGCATAACCAATAGCCAGAACCAAATAAATCAAACTGCTGATGGTACATACATACATATAAAAGCCATGAGTTGCGGGATGCAGATTGAGAAACGGTGCCAGTAGAGTAACAAATATTTTTTACAATTAATTTACTTTAATATTTTACTTTAAAAAAATTTAAAATCAACCAAATACAGTAACAAAAGGAGATAAATGCAACAGTCCATGGAGTTATAAACACGATAATCTAAGGGACAAAAATTAGTAACATATAATGAGAATCCTAATGCGAATGGGAAGTTTGTTACCATTATTGCCATTAAAAGGAAAGAAAGGAAGAACAATCCAAAAATCTCTCTGTAGTTCAAATTCAATACAAAATCCACGACATTAATTTGAAGTGGTTTACGCTTAAGTAAAATCCATTTCGACATTTGTGGTAGCTTCAAAAATTATTTATATTTCCATTCTCAATATTGAAACGAACCTTTGGATCTTGTTTGAAATAATAACGTTCAAATCTCCCCTGGTACAAAGAACCCTGGATTTGACTCATGCTGCAGCAATGAAAGCCGATGACTCGTGGAATTTACATTATGACTACACGTAATGTTTAATTTCACTTTACAAACCATCAAAACCCATGTTCTTGTTTGAAGGGCAAATACATGCTTAAGTATTAATGTTTTATGTATAATAAAGGATAATAATTAATGAGCAATAGCCCAAACCAGACATAAAGGTTATCTATTATTACATGCATATGTACATACATGTTGCGATGAATTTATTTATAAAAATTCCATCATAGTCCACTCTGGCGTCGGTATTCTTCAGTTTGATCCCTACCAATAAAAAATTAAAACCTTGTCTACATATTTAGGTAATAAATATTAACCTTTCTTCTTTAATTTTCCGGTCTCTTTGTGCTAACAATCGTTGAATTTCATTATCTGCATTTCGTTTCGTTCTTGCAATATTGTAGTCCGTCTCTAATTTTTTAACTGCTATGGATGTAGAACTATCCAATGTTGCAATGGAAATACTATTTTTATTTGTTTCCTCTGCAATCTCCTTCTTGGCATTGCTAATCTTGGAATCTGTCTGAGCTTTAATTTTTGCTACATTTTGATTAACATTAACCACTTTAGCTGCTAACTTTATTGCTGTGCTATTTTTTTTGTGTATCCTGGCAGTTTGCCCAGTGTCAATTTGAGATGCAATGTCCAGATCTTTTACCAACTCGTTTTGATGGATTTTCTCAATTTCTTTGATTTTAGTTAAATAAGCAGTTGCAAGTATTTGCTCTTTATCTTGTAATGTCTTCAAATCAAGCAAGTGCAGCTTCTCTGCTTGTTGTTGCTGGAGAGAAATGTTAAAATATTAAAGATATATTTCATACAAATTTTCAGGAATGCTTACAACAATGGTTGTAACATTGTTTGTAAATTGCTGTGTCTGAAGAATAGTATTTCTAGACCGATTAACAGACAGTTGTTTGACGGAGTCTTCTCTTCCGGAGAGGACAAAGTTTAGGATTGCAGTTGCAATAATTATCACAGAAATAGTTGTAAAAGTATAAATAAAGGATGATGTAAAAGACTGCAAACATACAATGATTATAATTTATTTTGGAAGAATCAAGGTTAGAATTTACCATAATTCCAACTAATGCCGCAATAATGCAAAATAATGGAATACGTGCATCTGGAGGAATGCTCTCAATAATTGATCTCAAAATGGACGTTGATTTCGTGTCATTTTGGGCTAAAGTAATTTCCCCCCCTTGCCTGTATTATTTACTTAGTCAAATTTATAAGTGTGAAAGTTAATTTTCTTACGTAAATGTTTCTAAAGCCGATGAGCAGTCTTGGATATAATTTAATGGAGATTGGGGCGATAGAGGCTGAAAAGCTTCGTTTGTCGGGATTTTCTGGAACACAAAATTTCGGTAAGTATCGACTCCATGGGATTTACTTTGAATCTTTCGTTGTAATAAAATATTTTTTGATGAATAAAATATCACTTGAATAGCTATCTTACCATCTTCATAAAAGCGCTAGGTTCATTTTCAATTGAATTATCTTGCTCCATTTTGCAGAACTTGAGAAGAGGTGCTCTTCTGAGGACAGATAAGTTATTTATGAGTTTGCCCCAAATCAAACTGGTTGCATAAAGCAAATGTAATGGACTTGAATGAATCTAGTAATAAGTACTAAATCGAGTACATATATCCTTCAAAATTGAAAAGCATTTGGTAGATAAACGAGCAGTGTTTCGGCTGAATTAAACCACATGAAATAAACCGGTGCACGAAATGCATTAAATGCACCTTCCACAACCGCACGAAATGCACAAAATTAAAATGGGGTATTGTGATACAGGGTTGTAAGCGGTAGAAAGTTATATTAATAAATATCCAAGCTAAATCTGTTATTGTTGACAATTTGGTAGTGTTCATTCAGTTCAGAAAGACTTGAAAATGGAGAAATATTCATGTAAGTGGGATTCTTTAATAATGACAAATCTTCCAAACGTGAAACTTGAACTTATCGTGCCAGAGTTATTTAATATACCAGAGCCGCATTTACTCTGATGTTTTTTTCTTAAATTTTGTCTGAACAGATCTTATTAAATAAACGTAAGAAAACACTGTTAAATGATAATAATAATTAAAAATATATATACACCACCACTGTCCACCACCACTTTTAATTTCGTGCATTTTGTGCAGTGCACTGGTACAAGAGAAAAAAGTGCGCATAAAACGAAACACTGTAAACGAGAAAGATAAATAATTAACAAAGGGTAAATGAAGAAATAATTTATTTCAAATTGGCAATTAAACAATAAGACAACCACTTTTTTTTACAACAACAGGTCTGTTTAATGCGGCACTCCAAATTTTGGCATGAGTCTCTTTCGAAGATTTATATCTTTGAACGTCAGCATCAATTGTTGTCCGATCGGTCTCGGCTCTGACAATATATACAAATCGTTAATCGTCAATATTAAACACTTCGCTGGTGTTACCTTTCTTGATTAATTTTAATTTCCTTATACATATTAAGCAGTGTTTGTTCCATACGAACTTTCGCATCAGTTTTATAAATTACATTATGTTTTTCTAACTCAGCAACCCGTTCCTTGCTTGCGTTTTCCAAATTCTTGAGGGTCAAAGCATTTTGATTATTAGCATTGACAATTTCTGCTTCTTTTTGTAATCTATCTTTCTCTGTAGTTGCTTTAGTAGA
>JAAOWG010000306.1:0-24388 GCA_036491945.1 Paranurophorus simplex
ATTGATACCAAATCTCATCCAAATCCGTCCACCCGTTCGACCGCTAGAGTGTCTCGGACGGACGGACGGACGGACGGACATGAAGGGTACATAAGCCCTGACTCGGGCTAAAAAGTAAAAAAAACATTTGATTCAATCCAGTTGGGGCAACGACTGAAAGAAAGAAATGTTTCCAATTTAACATTATTTTAATGTAACAACCATTTGTTAGGTTAGATTACATACGCACGACTCGAGCTAAAGGAATGCCCAAACTGGGTCCTTAAAGTTTGTGAAAATGGAAATTATATCTATTATTTAATTGAATCTAATAAAATACGAGATCACAATCCTCAATCCAACATAGACTAGTATTATTAGTAGTATTTATTTATCGACTTGTACTGCTCTTGTAAGTACATATTAATTGAAGTTCCACAATTTACATAGATTTTGAATCACTAGCCTTGAATTGTAAATTTCAGATTCTACAAGACGGGAAATTTGGGAATGATGATTTTCCTCATCTGGCTTGGAGCTTTCAGTGCTTTGGTTCCAACTTTGTTGGGGGCTTGGGGAAAATTTGAACTTGATCGAGAGATTGGAAGTTGTTCTATTATGCCTGATGAAAATGGGAGAAGCCCAAAGGAGTTTCTTTTCATTATAGCCTTCCTACTCCCATGCTGTGCAATTGTCATTTGCTATGCCAGAATATACCTGATTGTAAGAAAAGCAACTGCAAATTCAAGACGAGCTGAGCCAACTGCTTCAATCAGCGCCATAAACTACAATGATCAAACGTTGCAGGGGACAGACAGTTCGGCCACAGATCAAGGAGGTAACGTTTCAAAGTAACAAAAATGGTGGAATGAAATAATAATAATGATGATTAATAATCTATTTTTCAGCTACAATATTTTGTCAAAATTCTGCACGACCTTCAATAGCAGTTGTCTACCAGAAAGGAAAAATGACAGCAAAAGACAAAAAACTATTGTGGATGATTCTCGTAATATTTGGATCTTTCGTTATTTGCTATCTTCCAATTACGATACTTAAGGCTGTCAAGAACAAAAATCCATCATGGAATGTTTTTGGTCTTTTATTAATATTTGTAACGACAATTATAAATCCATTAATTTACGTCGTTATGAGCAGTGAATATCGTCAAGCTTATAAAAGTCTCATTTTATGTAAATCAGATGGAATTTCTAGTAGCAGAACAAGTAATTCGAACAAAACATAGACACATTCAAGTTGTTTCAAACTGTTGTTTGTTTGAACTAAATAGTTGTTTGTGATGTGAATCACATATAATTTAGTGAGCATTGATGGAATTTATAGTTTACCAGATTGAAAGGCATATTATATAGTGTTTTTATCTTTTGCAATAAATATTTTTTAGTCTACCCACTGTTTACAAAATTATCATATCATTTTGTCTCTCAGGAATAGCAAAGTAGTACTTAATTCACAAATGAAGGTTCCTGTATAGCTTCTCCACATATTCTTCCCAGTGAATGAGAAGACTTTCTTTGTTCACCGCATAGTTGAACATTTCTTCAACTTCTTCCAAAGTAAAAGCCTCACCCTCCTTCATGAGAACGTCTTTGAACTTTGGAGGTTCCAACGTTCCTTTCTTATCTTTATCAAAGGAACTAAAAGCATTTTCCAAATCCTCCTTTGAGACTGGTTTGAACCTCAAATGAAAGAAATTAAGAACTATGTAGGAACAATACAAGCTAAAACTCACTTTCCCTCAATCACCACCTTTGTCATGTAACTGGAATAAACTAAGATTCTCAGACATCAAGTATTTTATAATTCACTCACTCAATGAAAGTGTTCATCTTCACCGTTCCTTTTGCGGTGGGCTCTTCAACAGCTCCAATAATTTCGTGAACATCTGCCTCCGTTGGGAACAAATCTGTATGTAAATCAAAGCGTAATGAAAATTATATTACTTGTCACACCTGTCATACTTTTTTCCATAAATTTAACTTTCACCAAAATGTTGAAAAATAAATCAGTTAATATCATTGCCTATAAATAAAGGATGAGCACAAACTCCACTAATAGTAGAAGATTCCTTATTCAAGAATCATTATGACACTGCAACATCCACACCACATTGATGAAATTGCTCTAAAAAATGTTGCTGAGTAAGTGAAAGTCTGAAAGATGCTTGAGACTAAATTGTAATAACCAGGAGCTTATGGTCAGAATAGTTGATTGGAATCATAATGGTCAATATATAAGTTGGCTTCCCCAATTTATAACAACCATGGGTCATTGATTCAAAACTACGCCAAGGAGTCATCATAAATGAGGAAATGACTGAACCAATGAAATGGAAAGTGAAAGTCTGGAGAAAGTTTAATAACTTTAAATGATTATTTATGACATGAATCTATATTTGTGGTGCTGTTTATTGGCTAATGGCTTTCAAAGGTTAATAATAATAATAAGGCTTTGAATGGACCTACCCAAGGCTCTGCACATGGTTCCAACCTCCCTAACATCAACGCTCTTTTGCCCCTGTTGATCAAATACTTCAAATACTTGCATTGCCTTTCTTTGAATATCCCCAATCACCACATCCGTTGAGAACACGAATGCATCCACATCCACACCCCCACCACCTTCTTTATCCTTATTTTTACTCTTTGGCCCCATTTTACCTGGAAAAAGGAATTGTTCAATTGTTCAAAAACAATGTTCCCAGTTATTTACCCAAGTTTCCAAGTTGTTTCAATAAAAATTAAAATGTTTTGTCAATACATGACAGCAGAGTGTTGGCTCATCAGCCTTTCATCAAACATGTCTACTGACTGATAAATGAAACTCCTGGATTCACAGAGTTGACTCAATTGCACAGCATATTGCATAAAAATTTGATGATTTTTCATGAACTCCCATGAATCCTATTGTTAAAAGACAGAGAGAGAAAGTGCTGAAAGTGATTGTATTTGTTGTGTCATAGGCCCGACCTCTATCATTCATCTGATGCACCCCTTTTTACTAGATCTTTTACTAGATTTGTATTTACAAAATAAAAGACAGCTAACCCTATCCTTCAACTTTTTAACCCACTCTTGTTTTTAACTCCATTCTCCACAACTAATTTTAACTCATCCCATTCCAAACGTTGTTTAAAGGAGCGTCCTATTTGTTCTGGGGATTAAGGATTTAGAAAATACAATAAAGCTGGAGCTGCTACGAAATCATTATCCCAAAATGTATGAAAGCCATATAGGTCCTTATGGGGAGAGATCATCAACGGCGGTTACAGGAGGTAACAGGATATCAACAGGATGTAGTTTTAAAATAAACAATTGATTTTACAGCCACCCCCAATCGTTTGGAATATACATCAGATAGGTACTTTTAAGGCTATAAAGGGTTTGGGTTTTTTTTACTTTGAAGGAATTGTTCCAGGCATCCAAGAGCAATGTTGGAGATGATGAATCTTCTTAGAATTTCACATGAACTATCTGATGTCGTTTTAAATGTAGGATCTCGAGAACCTATTTATGCCCATAGGTAAGCTTTCTCTAAACGTTTGGGAGGGAAGTTTTTAGGAAAGTATTTTTTTCAGGGTTGTCCTGTCAGCATGCAGCCCTTATTTTAGAGCAATGTTTACAGGAGAGTTGGCAGAGTCAAGGCAGACTGAAATAACAATTAGAGATGTTGATGAAAATGCCATGTATCTTCTTGTTGAATTTTGTTACTCCTCCAAAATAGTTATTGATGAAACGAATGTGCAAACTCTTTTACCTGCAGGTTGGTAATTATTCAGTACTTGGGATGTTCAGTTATAATTGGCTTGCAGCATGTCTTCTTCAGTTGGATGAAATACAAGAAAAATGCTGCGAGTTTTTAAAACGACAATTGGATCCTTCGAATTGTTTGGGAATTCGGGCTTTTGCTGATACACATTCGTGTAGGGAATTATTACGAATTGCTGATATGTTTACTCAACATAATTTTCAAGAAGTTATGACTAGTGAAGAATTTTTATTATTACCCGTTGGACAGCTATGTGATATTATAAGTAATGATGAACTGAATATTCGAAGTGAAGAACAAGTTTTTAGTGCAGTGATGGCGTGGGTTAAATATAATGCTGCCGAACGAAGACCTTATTTATCTCAAGTTTTACAACATGTTCGATTACCTCTTTTAAACCCAAAATTTTTAGTTGGAACGGTAGGATCTGATCTTTTCATTAAAAGTGATGAGTCATGTAGGGACTTGGTTGACGAGGCTAAAAATTATTTACTTTTACCACAAGAAAGACCGTTAATGCAGGGCCCGAGAACTAAGCCACGAAAACCTATAAGGAGAGGTAAGTTACTTCGAATTGCTAATTTGTTTGCAATTTAATTGACCATCTAAATTGAATTAAATCCGATTAAAATTGCCTTTAGGGGAGGTTTTGTTTGCAGGTAGGCGATTGTCTTATTTTCTTTTCAGGAATTTATTTTTATGACCGTTCTCGTGATTTCAGTTGGAGGATGGTGCAGTGGAGATGCTATTTCCAGTGTAGAAAAATATGACCCCCAATCTATGGAGTGGAGAATGGTTTGTTAAAAAAGACAAATAAATAAGTAGCAGTAACCAATTTTAATTTATTAGGTCGCACCAATGTCAAAAAGGCGATGCGGTGTTGGCGTTGCTGTATTAAATGTAAGTGCTAAATTGAACGTAGACATTTAAATGTAGGTATTAAATTTCAGGATCTATTATACGCCGTCGGGGGTATGACTTTGATGTTTATAAAAGAAAAATGTAACAAGAAGTACATTTTTTTCAGGACACGACGGTCAGTCTTATTTGAACTCGATTGAGCGTTACGATTGTACAACAAACCAGTGGTAAGATTTTCACATTTACAATTGAATGCATTTAACATTATATGTAGTTGATATTTATTTTATTTATTTATGTATTTCTTATATAATTCAGGTCAAGTGATGTTGCTCCAACAAGTAAGTCGAAATAACTACATATTTACTATCAGTATTAACAATAATCATTTGTATTTAGCATCATGCAGAACAAGCGTTGGAGTTGCAGTTTTGGATGGGTATGAAAATTATGATTATCAGATATTATTTATTATTTTAACATTTTTAATTAACTTTTTATTTCCAGGTGTATTTATGCAATAGGCGGCCAAGATGGGATTCAATGTTTGAATCAAGTTGAACGATATGATCCTAAAGAGAACCGTTGGTCAAAAATAGCACCAATGTTGTCTAGAAGGTTGTTATTATTATTATTGTCGAATTGTCTAAAAATTATTACCTGATTTTGTGATGTAACAGATTGGGCGTGGCGGTAGCAGTTCTTGGAGGTTGAGTTAGGTTGTTTTAGGTTATATTTATACATATATTATCTGAACAGGCTATATTTATGCTATTGGTGGTTCAGACGGTATATCTCCTTTGAACACAGGTACCACTTTTAAAACAATACTATTAGCATTTAACTAAACTTGTGGTGTGGTTTATGATTGATTAGTTGAACGATATGATCCGCGTCAAAATAAATGGATTGTAATTTCCTCAATGAGTGTCAAGAGAAAGCATTTAGGATCAGCAGTTTACAATAATCTTATTTAGTAACTTAATCTACTCCCATTTATAATAGCTTTATAATAATAAATTAATCTAGTGCGGTTGGAGGAAGAGATGACTGCATGGAGCTCAGTTCAGCTGAACGTTACAACCCTCTGACAAACAGTTGGCAGGTGCAATCACTATACTTTTAACAGACCATAACCTTAACACTTCTTTCTTGCAGCCATTAATTGCCATGAATTCTCGTAGAAGTGGTGTAAGTTTAAGTTTGTTTAAAATTCGGTTCGTTAAGATTGCTTCGGTTTAAATTATAGGTTGGTTTAGCAGTAGTGAACGGCTTGATCAGTAAGTTGATGTTTCGTTAAGTGTTTGGTTTGATAAATTGATGGTTTGATAGTGGCCGTGGGTGGATTTGATGGAACAACGTATTTGAAAACTGTGGAATTATACGATCCTGAGGTACGTAAAATAGTTTTGAAATTGTTCTAATATTTTTCTCTGATATTCACTAGGTTAATACTTGGAGACCTTGTGGCTCCATGAATTATAGAAGATTGGGAGGTGGAGTTGGTGTGATCAAGGTCCCTTCGTCGGAATGTTCTTACTGGTAGAAATAATTTTATTACAAGTGGAAAGAAAATCCAACACGTCTGTATATACATTTCACTTGCGCAAAAATTTTTAAAATAAAATGGCCAACTCTTCAACTTTTATATGCTCTGTTCTCAGACCATTCATTTTTAATGTATCTCTTGGTTTTCAAATTATTGAGCTCAAATATTATTCAAACATGACAGTTGAACTCAACCAGTAATGGTTTAATACATTAAATAAGAATGACTTAGCTTGGCTTCATCACATTAATAATTAAAACGAGGTCGTTCATCAAATCCTTTGTTTAGCAATAAAATATCATGGCATACGCAGCAAGCCTTATTTATATAGTCTTTAGAGTAATATGCTTTATTATCGAAAAAGAAACTCAATTTAATCGTAAATCGACAAGACCTAGCCAGGAGATAGGTATGTAGTTACCTAATGTATAGTAGACGACCCAAGACTTCGTACATAATTCATACATATAAGAAACAAGCAAGTTTGTTTTGTATGGAGCACAAGTAAACTGAGTTATATTCTGTCATCCTTTTAGCTTTTCCTTCTGATGCAACATACATAAAAGTTTAGCCTGCTTTCTCCTTTAGGTTCCCTTTTCCTTTCTACGTCATATGAAAACGCAACCAGCGAATCCCCCATTCTCTTTTTCAGTTGCCTTTCCCTAGTTAAATGAAAACGCTTCCTGTAGGTTCTACTATTCCGTTTTGGTTACTTTTACTCAAACATTGGAAAAGTAAGGAGTTTGACACCAAGCTTCACCAAGCTAACTTCTCTGACTCTCCTCAAAACTTTACAAAATGTTCTTCTAGCCCCAAAAAAGCTACTTGAATTGTAACTTTGTCTCATAAACGAACCTTTCGTATTATTTTGAACTCATATCATAAAACTGAACATTATACGTGCATGTTTATATAATACAATTCTTACTGAATAATAGCTAATTGGTGACTAGTGTCGTTGAAGCTATATAAAATTTCGAGTGCGAAAGTTTTGTCGATTTCTTATTGTATTCAGTTGTATAGCTACATATGTATATGTAATACTTGGGACACGTATTCACGAGATATTACCATTCAACTAGAGTAAAGCTTTTATCAAGATAAAGTTGAGTGAAGGTTTAACGCGACAGGCAGGAAATCAAGGTATTATTAGCCATTATCCAGATAGATTTTTAAGGCATTGTCATTTGTGTTAATAAATATTTATTCTCGTTCTCAATAACTGGAATAATAAGGCTTGAGAGCGAAACCAATCCTGTGTTTGGGTAAACAAAATATGCTACAATTGGGGTCATTAAAAGTTTCAATAAATCGATTTTAACCAATGCTAAAGTGTGCATTATAAAACAACCTGTCAGAAACGTGTTCTTGGGTTGAGTATTAAACTTTGTTTTGGTGGCAGCCACTTGCCGTTGAAGGAGAACAATAAAGTTATGAGTATGTATATATGGGGAGTTATGAGTTTATACAAAATTATTTATTTATTTAAGGTATACTCAAGAAAATACGATTATTGTTTATTTATTTACATTTTACACGCTTACATACTTAATTAGATTAGTTATAATTGACAAACGCGACAGCCTTTTGGTGATCATGGGTGATGTTGAGCTTTCCCTTTCTACCAGACTTTTTCTTTATTACATCGTTAGAACGATTAGTAAGAAACATTAACGTTGTTTGTTGTAAACGTGTTGTGACAATTTTTATATTTGAAGAGAACATTTAATTTTTTAAATCACTTATTTAATTCCACTGTGTCAATGTCAATAGATTTCAACTTTCTCTTGATTAGAAGTAAAGTTGTCATTACAATGCTGACATAAAATTTAGAATTTATTTTGACTCGTTTGACTTGACTATTTCAACTCGATAATGCATCGGTTCAATCCATAATTTATAACGGCCATGAGTTTATAAAATTTATAATTCAGAGTTCAACATTATAATGTGTAATAAATACATTACATATTATTACCTATACACAGTTTGAGCTTATGATATTTATCTTTGTATGAATAATTGTGAATAATTTTTCATTATTTTCGACATCCTTTATTACTACATAAATAATATACGTATCATTTCTACTTATTTACATATATACGCTTGCCATACCTCGCTGTTGAGAAAGTAAACGACAGCGATATGATGAAATTATTTATTTGTGCAAAAATACCTTGTCTTGTCAAGTTGTGACAACATGGACGCTCAGAAATTTTAATTGTGAAAACTTTATTACATTTCCCTTCTCTTGATAATGCCGTAAGAAGTAAAAGCTTTTGACTATTGTCATTGATTGTCAATTTCTGTTTATTTCTGGACACGCTATCAGTATGGATTCTTCATTCTTCTTTTTTTCTACACATTCTCATAAGCCATATGTATGCCTGCAATCATCAGAACTTGGTTAATTAATGGGCACTACAGGTAACAGATCATAAGGTAATGGGAGGATTTAAATAAGAAATCAATTGCATTCAATATAATAATGCGCAATAGCAAGAAAGGTTTGCAATGATAAAGGATCGCCTGCTTATTTCAAATGTCATACGGTGCTATTCCGGTATTAAATAAATATCTTACTGTAGGGTAAAAGGAAACGCCATTTTATTGATTTGTGATTTGGTAAAGTATACAGTGATTCGTATAGTATCATCATTATTCTGATAGCTACCCGAACAGTTTATTACCATTTCTTGAACTAAACTACCAGCAATATTAGGAAAAGCAGTTTCGAATGAATCAAAATAATTAAATGCTATTTTGTATGTAGACTTGAGAGAACAAATAGAACATATGTATATGTATGTATAATATAATGTTTCGTATGGAAGTTTGTTGGATTTATTCGAATTTTATCCACAAACATTGAAAATGTTCACAATTAATTTAAATGCTATTAGATTTTTGTAAACACCAATTACTTCAAAGTCTTATTCTCAACTCGTTTCATCATGGCCTTCATATGGATTTCAGAGGCTGATATGCCGAATCTCTTTAGATTTCGTATAAGAATTGGATCTCATTTCTTTTCTGCTTCCGACTTTTCCTAATCATAATCCATCATAAAACCGATCCTGTAGAAATGTAGGCTGAACTTATGGAAGACTATTCCGGACGTACATATGTACATATGTTTCAACTGAAGATTCCAATTTTGAGCTTAATAGACTAAGTTAATTCAAAATTCTACAAAACGAAAATCACTCAATTCAAATTGTTGATGAAAGAAAATTCACTATTGATTTTGTTAACTACTGAGGAAAGATGTAGCAAGTATTTGCATACATATGTAATTACATATGTATTTATTTAGGTAGTACGCTTTGGGAGCTCAGGAAGGTTCTAGTCCAAAACAGTTTCCTAAATTTTTCATGTTTTGCTGGCAGCATCCTCAAACATTCTGAATAGATCCTAAATTGACTATTTTATATTATTTATAAACAAAATCTAATTTGTTACAACCAGCCCTTTCCACGCAGTTGTTCCTAACTTACCGTTATAAAGACAATGCAACTAACTAACTAAAATTAATGCCCTGGTTGTGCTTTCAACTCATATTGTTTTTCATTAGTATTTCTTTTTAGTGTTTCATCTACGCTTCTATTCATGCTGACCTGTATCACTCTAATATGATTCGTGAAGCATTCCATAACGATAGAAGCTATTTAATTCTTTGATCAACATAAGTAGTTTAATAATAATTCAAATGGGTTCACGCTTTCTTGAGCGACCCTGTTTCTAGCCGTCAAAACAATTGTTAAAAGTACATATTTCAACTTTGAACTGCAAATGTTACAAATTCAAACTAAAACGCAAAATAAACAAATAAACGTCAAGTGAAGATTTACAAACTGTCAGAATAGAATAGATTTAGTCACAAGTAGTGAATAATTTCTTGTAATCTCAAACTCAACCCTCAACCTCAATCTAAAATGTGTGTCATTTTGGATGTTTTATGATTACAAGGGAGATTCATTGTGATTTCTGAATAAATATCAAAAAGCGGCATGAACACGGTTGTGGCGTCATGATATATGTAATATAAAGATGTTTTGTAATTTCGCATGACCATGATAAAAGGTAGACAATTTATCTACAGCATTCCAACGAAACCTCACGTGTATACAGCTGAAGGATTCATAACTTCAAACTTCCTGTCTCATGCAAGGGAATTCATAAATTTTTTATCGAGTTAGGACACTTTCAGTACCACAAAGACCCAAAAATGAACTACATCCAAAGGAACGGATCCACGAACTACAAACATTGTTACAACCATTCGTGGAGTAAAGAGAACTTTCACTCTTTCACTTTTAAATGTAACATGAGATTTTGCTTTTATCTACCGCTTGTTCAGGTTTAGGCAAAATACTCGTTTAAAATAGAAGCGAAAATACAAAATATAGACCCCTTGTGCATTTCGAAATGCAAACCCCAAAAACAAATACCAACACAATTTTGCAACTTGCATACAAATCTGAAATACAAAATATTGTATTATGCTATGTATGTAGATACTTATGTACATCAGTTAATGTTCAGTTCAAAATGCAAAACATACAAAGATACAAATTTTTTTTCAGTTTTCTGGACTAAATATCTAAAAAATACAAAAAACAACATGTTTGTTTTGTATTTTGAAATAGTAGTATTAGTGTAGTTTCAGAAAATGGATGAGGCGTTGAACTTTGAACTTTGAGATTCCTTCAAGAACATAACTATTTACAGAACATTGCTTAAATGATTAAATAGAATGCAAACGATTATGAGAAAATGATACATGATTACGTAATGTGTATATAAATAAAGTAGCTTTTGTGTAGCCGAAAGCTGCTAAATTCTGAGCAGTAAACTCTTTATTTCATTCATTTATACTGTATAGTATAAATATAATAGCATTACCATCACCATTAACTTAAGAAATTTAATTAATGGGCAATCGCAGGGGGCAAAGAAAATCGTCTTCTTAATTTCTGAATATAACATTTCATTTGAAACATTGTTTATTTCACTGGACTCTAGAATGCGATTGCAAATAAAGTGTATCGTAAGAAACTCCTGCCCTCAAACTTGCTGAAGACAACTCATTTATTTTACCTGTACCCCCAAGGCCAATTTTCTATAGATCCACCAATATTGTTGTACCATTACTGTTGGATACTACAACGGACATTGTAATTTCAAGCAATGCAATTTCCCTTGATGATGTTACTAGTAAAAGAGGATGTAAACGAAACCTGACGACACTAAGCCAATCTGAAAAGAATGAATAACAGGCACCAAAGTTTTCTAAATTGACCAATTCATTACCCATTAAGGTTCAGTTCTTTTGTCATATTATAAAGGGATAATAAAGTGCAGCGATTAATCTCAATCCTCTCAACCACATATATATACATATATATATATATATATATATATGGAGAGTATTATGAGGAGTAAGTTTCAAACCCAAGAATAAAAAACAGTTGCAAACTCAACCAATTGAGAACTATGAGGAGAAAGTAGATGTGAAAATGAAAATAGGTTACGCATCACTACTGATGACGCACTTTATGCTTTTAACATTGCAGTCTATATAACAGTGAATTCTTAAACGTTCCATGACGTTAGAAAAGTGTACCATCCACTTGCGTTCCAAATACATTTCTACTCATATTTATCATTATTCATTTTGGCATTCTCTTCTCTTGCATTCAGGTTCAAGTTAGTCTTATACAGACATAATATATATACATATATACGTAAATAAATCTAACTGGTGCAGAGGAGCGTGGGAATCATGGATGCTGCTATGCTTCGAGCCATGAAAGTTGTAAAAGCAATTGTCATTTAATTTCATCTTGATGAAAGGAGAAAGTCCTCGCCATTCTGAAAGAGTTGGAAACTCTACAACATTTCAATAGTTTCCAATAAGACGATCCCTTTATTTTATTTTAATAATAAGAATGACTCTGGAGAAGAATTGCGGATGAAAAAATAAATAAGAAGCTGAAATTGGATTGTGTCTAATTGTGGTTGTTACTAAAAATACAACTCGAAAGTTGCATTTTTAAATCTGACAAAAACCTTTTATCTTGAATTTGGGAAGTAATTTTCTATGATTTTGTTTCACTGTTGGGAGTGAAATTTTAAATGGAAACAGGAAAACTTTTGAATCTGGATGCTAATTTATACTCCAAACTTGCACTTTCTATTTATTTTGACATATACAAAGTTTTTTAAATATTTTATACATTGATCTTGTTGGTATTACATAATAATTATAAAATAATCAAGCAAAATTTCAGAATTCGAAAATTCAAAATATTGCTTTGGATTTTGTTGCAAATTACAAATTGAATAATGACCCGTAAACACATTGAATCTGAATACACATGCCATGCTATAGCTTTAAAGTCGTATACATAGTCCCTAAAAAGTTCTTTGACTAAAAGGTCTTAAATTGAAAGGAAAATTCATGCCCAATATATTTTCCACCATTATACGGATGTACATAAATAAAGACATGAGTAAAGAAAGTACAGGAACGAGAAGGAAATTTGTTTGCTACTCACAACTAAAAGCTTTAATGCCATGTTTAGTTTACTATTCAACGATTGATTGAACACCAAATACCGGACTCTCGTCAAGTCCTTTCCGTTATGATTTGTACTACTGTAGTAAAATATATTTACGTCCTTTTTTCAATTCTTAATAAATTGCTCACTGTAGCTTCTTTATTCACTATATGGCACGGAAAGACAAAAGAGAATCCATCAACAATAACAGGAAAAACGTATCTGGCATATTTTTTTTCTATTCGTTTTGTCCTTTAAAAGATTGTTTTGGAGGCTGAATACTGAATACAAATTCATTGTTATTTTTGAGATTCCTTGCTGTGAAGAAGTATATGCATTAGTCTCGTTTTTTCTCCATACTATCAACCCATCTTTATTTTTCTTCTTCACCTAAAACTGAAATAAATTCTAATGCCAAACTTTGTTTCCTTCAAATTACGTGAAGCTATACTTGCTAAAAATATCTCCTCTTTGTTTGTTCTTACGATTCTTTAAATCTCTTCAAACGAAAGGAAGGGAGTTCCACAGTGGGAAGTCTTTAATGCTACTTTAATTTTAAAGATATCACGGATATCTAAAGAAAAATTCTTACTGGGCTTTGAAAATATTCAGTACTAACTGTCAATTTATAATAAAATATTAAAAGTATTCATCGTAGTTATAATGTGAATCTAAAAGACGGTGAATTTTACTCTAAATTAACTCGTCAACCTTGGGGAAATATCGATCAAATACAAAGTGTTGCAACGTTTAGCGCATTTGTATTCCACGATTGTTTGAGTTCTGTTAGACTTTTGTATATGATCCGTTTGAAAATTTAGATACATATATACGTAGAACAATATTTATTGTTTGGAAATTATTAAGCTTGATGGACAGTAAATGTTCCGTCAACAGTGCCTGGATAATTTAAATAATTAAATTCTATTTTGTTGCATGGCTATTATCAATAATTAAACAAACTAAAGTCCAACATCCATGAAGTGAATTGTTTTGTTGAAACTGAACCCTGTTACATTACTTGCAAATGGATCGATATGAGTTCCAATGTAATATAAGCGTTTACTGTCGAATTATATAGATGCATATTTAGGACAGCCAAAACTGGACCGGCGAATACATCGTTTTTAAGCCAATGAAGGCTATTCCAACTAGTTTCACAAATCGCTGTCACTCACCAAACAACTGTACTGGTGAAAGCAAGCAAATGAGGTTCTAGAACAGTTTTAGGTTCTAGTTGCATTATCTAATTCAATGGTCATCAATTTGTAATAATTCTTTCATAACTCAGATAAAAGTTTTAGAATTTCGACACAGTGCAACTTCTATGCAGCTCTCCAAAGAATATTATGAGTGTTTATTTTAAAGTACACAAAAACTACTTTCAATTATACAGCAGTTTTGTTTCATATTTATTTTGGTGAAAAATTGGAAAACCGGAAAAGTGAAAATTCATTAAAAAAAACTCTTTTGTTTCGCCTTTTTAGTTTTGATTTCACAAATTCTGTTATTGTGACAGAGAAGGAAGGTTCTGATAAATTTTCTATAATTGGAAGTTTGTTTCATAATGGACTTGCAGTAATTAATAGCTAATTAAATACTTATACATAATTGTCCTAACGGCTAAAGTAATAACTCAAGTGCTATTCCAATAGTCATCTAAATGTTTTTAAAATGTCTGGACATTGCATCTTTCTTTCTTATTCTGCTGTCATTTATCAAACCACATCACTCAACTCTTAGTTTTCATCTCACTTATTGCTTGAGGATTTTGGTTTGAGTTGGAAAATCCATGAAAGTAATTTGAAGATCAGAGTAAACAAAATCATAGAATAATCAAACCACAATGAACTAAAGTTTAACTTTATTGCGACGACCGACGAATCATCAAATGTTGTTTTTTCTTCTTGTGTTTGCAATGCTTTACACTGAATTGAGCTACTACAATATAACAATATAATGTACAAAAATATGTAAAGTGACCTTCACTAGTCCCGGATATCTCTTTACCTTCCACATCAGTTGAAGACGAAAATTGTGTCAATAGAAAGCAGATTTAGTGATAATGGATTTTTTAGGCACTCCAAGACCTGACGTACCTTTCCAGATGGCTGAAATGACAGAACTTCCAACTGGAAGTGGTTCTAAGCACCACCTTGAACCACCTCCTTCGACTGCTCAAAGACGCTCAGGTATTTTATTGCATCCTTAAATGATTTTGGCAAGCTCACTATTACCTTCTTTGCAGTAACTGGATATGATGCCACAGAAGAGGGTATGTGCAAACTTTCTCCATTTGAACTAATCACAGTACGTAATAAAACGCCGGAGATGTATAAAACATTTTAAGATGAGGAATGATTAGGAATAGAATGGTTAGGAATGATTATGAAAGGATAAACCCACAATAGCAGCAAGGAGTCATGTTTAAGGAAAATTTAAAAAATTGTTAATGAAATTATTCCATACCATTTCATGCAAAATGAATATGATAACTCTAATGTAAATATTTTTACTAATGCATTTATTGGGTGTGTTAATGGAGGTTGAAAATAAGTAACGAACGGGCTCGGCTCATTCGTTTTTAACTCATTGAATATGACATTGAAGTTGTATTTCTAAGTATCTATGTACGTTGAATAACGATCTTATTATAAATAAACATAATAACATTTAAGGTGAACAAAATAGTTGAAAACACCATTGGGGTTGTGCAGTTTGGTGTCACTTGAAATCATATAATTCCCATATCAGTGTGAGATTTGATTCATAATCAGAGGCTTTTTAAATATGCGGGCTTGTTTACAGTTTCATTGTATGTTTATTTATGTTAGACAAATACCTATATGAGAGGAAGAAGATAAAAAACAGTCTGATACTTTATTGGATACTGCTCTCTTCATACCCAAAATATTAAAATATTCTACCTTTTAATTAAAAAAAAGATATTTATCCTTAAGGATTTTTGATGGAAAATAAACCAAGTGCTTCAGTTATTGCTTCGACTTCAAAGCAAGAAGATATAGTCTTAGCTGAGAACGTTGCAAAAGTAATGGATAAAAGTGTTCCAAAAAGGGGAGTTGACTCCTCGCGGCCTTTGGTTGTTAGTAATGATCGTGCAACCTTATATACAACAGGAACAGCAAGTTGTAAGTTTAGAATTTAAATTATTAACAGTAGAGGGATTATGAAATCCTTAAAAGCGGAATTTAAAACATAACTAAATAATTCTTGAAATGAAATTTCAAATTAAATTTAAAGTAAGGGTTATGATACGAGTATGGTGCTCTAAGTTTCTTTTGAACGGCACGATGATTAGAACAAGGGTTGGAATATTTAGAATAAAATTAAACAAAATCAATATCACACACCATACTTTACATGACTGTGAGTTAGATATGAATAGTTTATCAAGTCTCTTGATTGAAGATGTTCAATGAAATGAAACTTGAATATTTTACAAGAGTTGTATTGCAACAGTTCTGCTTTTGTAATAGCGAAGTTTGCAGCAATAGCACAATTAATATAAGGAGACCTGAAAAAAAAATCAAGCAATAATAACGCATCATTAAGCTGCACTGCAGAAATTTAATTTATATTTAGGTTAAAAGTAAATATGCTATCTTTATCTTTCACAAAGTGTTTTCTTCCTTCACCGCAAGAAAAATCCAAATGTCGAAGTAATTAGAATCGTAAAAGTGTTTGTGACATCTTTTATCTCTGTTTATCTCTTGATTATGTCTTTGTGATTTTACTCTTTCAAATTATTTTAGTTTTTGACTTACAATAATACTGTGTAAAGAATTTTTGTACTAATTAGGATTAACTTGGCATGTTGAGGACATAAATGTTGGGGCCTTTTTTGCAAGCTGAATATGATTTTAAGACCAACGATCCACCCACTTGGATGGTTGTACGCGTATAGCCTTACAGTATAGTACTTCGGATTATTCAGCTTTTGAGACTTTGATTTGGCATTCATTTCTTATTCGTTTCAAAGATTGAAATGGGAAATAAAGATTTTAATTTTAATGTAAATTCAACAAATTATTGACTTGACGATTTTTGTAGAGAACTCTTATTATAACTATTTGTTGCAAATCCTTAAATATTTTTCATCAACCACCAAAAACGCAAATGTGTAGTTTGTGTAGATTAATTGGGTGTGGCGAGGTTTGTGAGTTTCATTGATCAGAATTGAAATTTCGTGTAAGCACACAATCACAATTTACCAAACATTTGCAAAACTGTAACTACGTAATTTCATCCTAGTCAAAAGCCGCCGCATCATCGTAATCGTCGAACAACATGAACATCACAGCAGCATTATTAATAATTCCATAATTTTTATTCAGACATTTCTGCTTGTACTTTCCAAAACCCACCACAAAAAACTTTTAAATTATTCGTTAGACTCGAGTTTTTGCATTGCCTACTGTTTCGTTTTGTGGTTCAATTTCCTGGATATCTTTTTAATTATGGACATACATACATAGTTAATAGTTACATGCTAGAATACTACTGACCTGAATTGCAACACATTCAATATTGTAAAGAAAAAAATTTTCATTTGTGTTAAAGAATTCTCATCTGTATTCAATGTTGTGTGTAATTGGTTTTGTATGAGCTAAAAAATGCTGAATGCTGAATTGAGATCAAAATGCTATACTTTCATTTTTTACTTCTAGACATTTAATCTTATTTGACTCTCAAAGGACTGGCGTAAATTATGTCACGAAAAGTCATCTCAGAAGACATGCAGTTTTTTTAAGGAAAGGAAAACTTTTAGAAAAGAAGAAGAGTTTCATTAAAGAAATTCAAAATACAAAAGCATACTTAGCTTCAATTTCAGAAGTGGCACATTTCCAAAGCAAATAATGTAAATTCATAACTATTAAGTTAGGCAAAGAAAATTAACACTAAAGACTGAAAACAAGTTTAGATGATGAATAAGAACTTGTTGACGAGAATCTACACGATATAGAGGTAGAAACGGATAATTAGATTATGCCATGAAATTTGTTCACTGCTTGACTGCTTGTACATTTAATTTTAAAGTTTAGATTATCCATTGGAAAATCAGCTTTATGTATGCATGTATGTATTGTCACTCATCGGTTAGGAAACTTGGTTTAACTTGATTAGACAAGCTAATTAAAGTAAAACAGGTTATCAGGGAAAACATTTTTTCATTAGTTCAATTTAGTATGTTTTTCTGATTCTGATAAGGTTTAGAAATTGAAATTAATTTCAATAATGTGCAGCGTGCACTTAATAAAATGTAAAACATGTTACTGATTTATTTGTTACAAAGAAAAAGTGGAATTTTGTAGAAAAAGTTATTTTATTAAAGGGAAAATGAAGGTGAAAGTATCATTTGTTGGACATAATTGGATAAAAAAAGAACTAAAATGTTGCTTTATACTATAAGAATGACTCACTCAATTTGCTTATCAACAACTCTTACAAAGCAATATTTTACGAAAAATAGAAGATTTAAGTAGGATTGGTTGGATATTTCTACAAAATTCCACATTTTCTTTGTGTAAATATGTATGTATTTATGTTATGTATATACTTATGTAAAAAGGCTAGGGCTAGGTTATATCTTATATATAGTACCAAAATCTTACAATAAATCTTGGTTACCCCATTTGAAGGAAGTTGGGCTTAATTCTAAAAAAGTTTCGTATAACAAAAAACAAAAAAACAACGAAATAATGAGAGATTGAACATTTTCATTGGACGAGTAAGATGATACCTTGAAAAAATTTTGTTTCTTGGACAGTGAAAGTGGGTTTGTTAGCATTATATGGCATTCGTCCTTTCTTGGCCACCCAATATTTCAAAGTTTCGAAAAATTACCTTATGCGAACAACCCATAGCCCTTCCAACCCCTTCTTACAAAATTGTGTTGATTCTGCCACAAATGGAATGTTTTTGAAGATCTGTTATTTATTGTTTAACTTTAATTTATGAGAACGGGAATGTCACAGTAGATGAGTTGCATTTAAACAGATATGTTGCTTTGCTCCAATTTGTAGACCAGTCTGCATTTGTACATACTAGAACCTGGTTCCTTTACTACATAGATTTAGCTCCATTACAATAACTATATTTACTTGATACCGAATCCATGAGATAAATTAGATTTATACGGGAACCTTGGTTGACAAACAATATGATATTTGAAATAAATTATTGATGAAAGATCAATACTAGAGCAGAGTGTTAATTCAAATCCAACCAATTAAGGATTACAGATAGCTGTGACGAGGGTTGAAAATTGCAATAAGTACTCAAAGTGTGAATTGTGTTCAAACAAACAAATTAAAACATGAGATTCTAAACAATTAAAATCCAAGAATCGCTTATTCGAAAGAGGATGAAGGAAACAGAAAATTGTCCTAGCTGTCCTTACAAAGAGTATCAACACCAGCAACATTCATGTCATTTTTCATCAATTCGATTGCAGAAGCAAGCTTCTAGTACCGGTAAATCAGGTTTACTGGAATTTCGTAATTTCCTTTTTGCCTCTAACTTTTGACTCAAATTCCATACTTTAATTTCTTTGAAATGACCATTTATAGCTTAAGTATTTGAGATAAGAAAAGATATGTCAGTCTGACCGTTGGTACATACATATGTACATTTGTACATTTGCACAATCCTAATCCAGGAAACTTGAAAATTTCCAACACTTAAATAAATATTTGCTATTATAACTGACGTTGTTTTTATTTTTTATTTTCAGCCGATCTGGAAGGGAATGGATTGATTGAAGTGGTTGGTGATCCTAGGATGGTTCATTAAAATTATAACACTTTATTTATTTAGGTTGCAACATTTGGTTCAATCCTTCTTCTTATTGTCACCTTTCCACTTGCAATCTTCTTTTGTTTTAAGGTGAGTTCGACCAGTAATAGTGTTTGTCGTTGTAATATCATTTGAATGACACAATAAGTCACCCTTTATGCTGAATCATCAAGAAATCTTTTCAGTCTTTATGTGTATAATTATGTACATATAATAACCCGTATAATTTAATTATATGTACGTGTGTACATGACGCGTAATCCATTGCATTATTTATTATTCAGTTGAAGAAAGGTAATGTGTATTATTATATTACATATTACATTTATTTAGGTGGTACAAGAATACGAGAGAGCTGTAATATTCCGACTTGGACGATTGCGACGAGGAGGTAACAAGCTTAAAAGATACAAAGTTATTTAAATTACGATTGATTGCATATAAGAATCATAGATGCTGCAAAAACTACTATTTTAAAATCAGAAATGTTCGGTGTACATATATATCTACAGCATACAGACATATACATATAAATACATATATTTATACGTATGCTATATATGCATACTAATGTATAGTCTCCACCCCATCAGGTTATCAATAATAGTCAAGCTCGCAGCTTTTTAAAAATCCAAATATAATGTGACGCTATATATTTCGTAGTCAGTTATCTAAAAAAGAACAAATACTTGAATTAAATAGAAATCTAGCAAATCTTTATTACCAATCATTAAATGGAAGTAAGATGTTTTTCAATTGAATGGAATAGTAATCAATCTCAAGCTTTATCTAGCAGAAATTGAGATGGAGTTTAAAAAAATATTGCAAAGAATCACAACTTGTTCATATTCTAATGGAAAAATCCTTGTTTGTAGGTGCTAGAGGGCCTGGTATTTTTTTTATTTTGCCATGCATTGATGCCTATAGGTGTGTCGATTTGAGAACCGTTTCATTTGGTAGGTGAATCAATTTAAAAAAATAAAACTTAAATTTCTCAATGTTTTTTTAACAGATGTTCCACCTCAAGAAGTATGTTAAATTTAATCATTTGATTTGCAATTCTTTATCATTATGCATGTGTCTGTCTGTCTGTTTCGTTCCTATTGTTTTTCTATGCTTGCTGAACCTTATCCACCTCTATTGTATCCCGGAATAAATTGTATGTATTATTGTCAGTTGGGTTGGGTGGTGTTTTTATAAATTTTTAATGATTTGAGATTGTTGCTTTACTTTTTTATGAACTGTCGATGACTATCTTCTCTTGAGCCATGGATGTTGTTAAGAGTCGGGTTTCTCCTGAAATTAAATTACATATAGCAAAGAAGAAACTATACATCAAAGCATCATGATTAATGTAATTGTGACTTTATGTAAATGAGAATGACATTATATATGCTGACTTGATCATTAGGCAGTTTTGGTGCAGAAATAAAATGTTAAGCAAACATTTTCTGTGAGACACGTATCGTGCTGTTTGGCAAATGCCTGTTAGACCTTGTTTGTATGTATACTTTGATCTTTTCCTTTTATCGACAATAATGGAGATCGAAGTACTTATGTCTGAATAAGTTTGATTATATAAAGGTTGAAATTTTGCTCAATTACAAAAATTCTATAGGAGCTTTTGGAAGTTATTAGTATTACAGCATCCAGTAGCACATTATTTTTTCAAATTATTAAGTTAAACTAGTCTTTTGAGTTCTTGTGCACGTGTTTTTGCAGCGTTTTTTTATAACCTGCTACATAAACTACAATCGAATCTTCACTCTTGTTGAATTGAAAGCAGATTTCACATTTTATTTTATACATTTTACAACTGGACCTCAACGCACTTGGAGTGAAAGGTTTTCAAACGTTTTCTTCCAAGTGCCTTGGGCGGATCTCTCCTTAGCTGAATTTTTGTTTATTGGCTTACATTCTTTTTCTACATAAAAGACCTGGAGTGGACCGCATGTACTATTAAGATCCCTTTTACATTTTACCCAAGACAATGCAGTTATATTTTAGGTGTCAGTCAAATCAGTCAGTAAACGTGAAGTGAATTGCACTTTCACTCTGTTATTTATGGTTTGTATTCTTCTTTCGCTACCTTAGAGTCATGACAGACGGAATGGAGTTCATTCGTATGGGCAGGTACAGTTCATTAAACACATTTTTCACAATGAGAATGGATTTAATTGTCAAAATACTCCTTGGCGTAACTTTTTGCATGGAATATAGTTAAGACCTTACCTAATGCGTTATTTTTGCAAGGGCTGCAAGCAATAAACTTGATTGATTTATACCTAATGCGTTATTGAATTTGGATTTATAACTTTAACCCTGTAGTGTATGAAAACCTATCATCATATGTATGCAATAATCCAGGTCCTTTCCCGGGACTCAGTCACTGTATCTGTTGATGCCATTGCTTATTATCGAGTTAGCAATCCAATAATGGCAACAAATAACGTTGAAGACTACAGGTATTTCTTTTATAATTCGGATTACTACTGTTCTATAAATAAGTATCTTTAAGTTCAGTTTTTGAGTTCAACGCTGGTTGTTCTACGTTCACTTGCTCATATAACGCTTTCCACACATAGAATTTTTTACGAAAAAATAAAACAGAATTTTGTCTAGGATATGAGGAATGGATAGGATTGAATGGTTAAATCATTGTGCATCAATGTGCATTTTTAATTATTTTGGATCAAAAAAATGACGTACATATATATAATGTAAAATTCCCAACAACAAGAACATCCACAAGTGTTTTATATATAACGTTGTAAGGTAGCGATAATTTCAAAACCGAAGTGATGACGTTTTACTTTTTACTGTTAAGTGAGGTTGTTAAACTTTTATTTCTGAAATTAACCCGACGCAGCTTGTAATCAGTTTGGAACAGAAAAGATGAAATGCTTTTCATCTTTTGAATAAACCATTACGGAAGTTATTCATACATTGCAAACTTTCCCTATAGAATTTTATGTAACTCTCCATGTTTTCTTAATTTCTGCTTTGCTTTCACTCACAGTAGTTATTAGTAGTCTCTGCTTTTATATTACATACATGTTATTGTAATCAATTGGAACTTAACAAATTTACTTTGATTGATAGATTTTAACTCATGATAGCGTGACCGGTAAAGCTTACCTTAATAGTAATAAATCTATACTAACTACTCACTCTTTAAATTCGACAGTTGCTGTTGATGCAGTGGTGTATTACAGAGTTTATAATCCAACTGTAGCTGTCAGTAATGTAGTCGACTTCAGGTGAATCTATGTACTTATTAATGAAACATAATTGTGTTTGCGTAATAATAATACACCAATGACGTTGGACATACTTACAAGACAATCTAAATTTGTAAATTATCAATAACTTTATTGTTTCTTCTTTTTTGCATCAAATGTCAATGAGGGTTTTGGCTTCACAATGAACAAGATGAAAATATGTAGGTTGTGGGACTTGGCACAACAACGCATTCAGAGATTGGCAAAACACTTTTTTTTCAAAATACAATTATATGTAAATACATATTTTTGATACATTATCCAAATTATAAGTTCAAAAGTCTTTGTCATTTGTTCATTTCCAAAATATAAAATACATACATACTTTTGAAAATGTTTGTTGTTCAAAACACAAAATAATATTTCAAATACTTTTCAAATACAAAATGTATATTTATTGCCATTTTGCCATCATTCAAATCTGAGTGATGCCAGTTGTCAGAAACGTACCAATCTTTCATTTTAGCCATCAATTTAAGGTTAATGCTAAGCATGCCATAATTTACTTTACATACTTTGAACAAACAGTTACAACTACAATCATACATTTACGTATATGTACATACAATGTACATAATATGTGATCCAATACTTTATGCTGCAATGATGTGTATATATTTTGTTTAACTTTTTGCAACTAGTCATTCGACACGATTGTTGGCTGCAACTACGCTCCGCAATGTTCTGGGAACAAAAAATCTGGCTGAAATCTTGTCGGAGAGGGAATCAATTTCACACACAATGCAGGTAATTGCTCATCATGAGCTATGGTATGGATTATTAAACATCTTTATTTTGAACTAGTAAATTGTAAACAAATGTTTTAAATTTTCAGAGCTCCTTGGATGAAGCAACGGACCCTTGGGCGAGTTGATTTTTGACTTTTACTTAAATAATTAAAACTATGTAAATGTTCAATTTGTATTTTTAATGTGATTTATTTATGACAGGGGGTGAAAGTGGAACGTGTTGAAATGTAAGGCAATAACTTTTAATACCTACTTTAATTCTGTTAGTATTACATATGTTACAAATAATTTAAGACACTCTTACATTATTTCTTAGTAAACCATATTTAAAATATCAAATTGTTATATATGTATTTGAAAAAAACGTTGGAATGTATTTACAATCCCTTTTAATCCTTTATTATTTATCGTTATGATCGTTTATACTGGTATTAAAAGTCGCTTTTGTTGCCTCCTACAGAAAGGATGTCCGACTTCCAGTCCAACTTCAGCGAGCCATGGCTGCTGAGGCGGAAGCATCCAGAGAAGCCCGTGCTAAAGTTATCGCTGCTGAAGGTGAAATGAAAGCATCTCGAGCTTTAAAAGAAGCCTCCGACGTGATGATAGAAAGTCCTGCAGCCCTTCAGGTAAATATTAGGAGCAAAATTGCTCATACGACTCGCTGTTTAGAGTTCATGTTGCAATATCTTTAGAATCGCAAACCTGCCTAATTTATATGAGCATCATTCAATTCAAAAACTTCCAGTGCAACTCCATATAGCCCGAGTCAGGGAATACTTTTTTTAAAAATCAGTGGGG
>JAAOWG010000307.1:0-24339 GCA_036491945.1 Paranurophorus simplex
GGGATGACTAGATTTTGTTGGTTGGGTTGGGATTGATTAGTATGCATTTATTCCAAAGATAAGAAGAACTACCTTAAGCCTTTTATCTCCCAAAACTCAGTTAATTAAGTAAATCTCAAAATCTACCACTTTCACTCCCTTTAATAATAAGAAGGAATGAGATGCGTTAGTTCTCAATCTAATTGAAATAGTTTGGTTTCAAATCCATTCTTCTTCATTCTCCTTTCGGATTGAGAAAGAAGTCCCTTTACATTATGTAATAAGCACTTGTGTAAAGACGAATAAGTATGTGAATGATGTGAATGTCAAAGAGGAGGAAGCACAAACAAGATTTGAGAGGACCACCAACCTTGCTCCAACTTGATCAGAGTCAAACAGTGAACTGAGACGGATGGAGAAAAAAACGGGGAACGTTGGAACGTTGCAATCTCAAACCCTTTATTCTTTCTCCAGATTATATTCAAACAACTTCCCTAAATGTCAGGGTGTACATTATAACACTAATTTTCAATCTATTGTAGATCCCAGGCCCTCAAAGAAGAAAAAAAATGAAATTGATTCTTGGAATTTTCCCTATAATACCCAACGCACCTCCCACCTTTATGCTTTTTTAGTTTCCTCGGAATAACAATGGAATCTGATTCGTGATTCCCCTTTAGATCATTTAGTTTGTAGGTTACACAATAACAATGTAGCTCAATAATCACTCTCCCATTGTCTCATTAACTGATTAAATTTTCTATTCTCACTACCCACCCACATACAGATATTCATAAGAGGGAAATCATTTATTATTCGGGACAGAATAATTTCCATGCAATATATGTACAATATTTTCAACTCACACACATATCGGAACAAGACATTTAACTTTCATCAAAAAGTCCGTAGCCAAACTTGTTTCAAACCTATGGGCATTAAACATGAACCAAACTCATCGACCACAACATGAGGATGGAGTGACCTCGAAACTTTGTTTGTATTCAACAACATTTAGGTTAAGATAAGGCCAAACAAGGGGTTTCAATAACTCTCTCAATGTACAAACCCCCCTCACCGCAAAAAAAGAACAAGAGCCATAATACTGCAATGAACAATACACATCAAATAAAGTATTTGCTTTTGTTTTCCAATAGTAATCAAACTCATCAAAAGGCTGGGAGGATGAGTGGGAGTGATTGCAAAATACTTTAAATCTCAAAATTTAACTAGACTTGAAATGAAATTCATATCGTGCTATGGATGCTGAAGCAAAGGCGTGTTGACATTTTGAGAATACGTGTTCAAATTACATGTACATGCATGAGTTGATAAATGCACTAAAAGCATTCCCATTAAGTTGTCACAAAACTTTGGAAAGTCACATTCACAGTAATACCCCCCCAACCCATCAAAATCAATTCAATGAATATTAAATGTTGAAAGTTTAAATCATCCAAATTGAAGCTCCTTTTTACGTAACATCCTTGCTAAAGTAATTTAGCCTGTCATTGATACAAAAATGTTTCACAGCAATGAAATCCAGTAATGGTGATTGATCAAACAATCTTGGGAAAGTGGAGAAAGACAAAGGAGAAAGCATTATGAACAAGCTACACACATAAGGCATTAGCAATTTCTTTACTGAGGATATTTTACCCTTTTAATGGTTTCATATTTAATACCGTTTTTGGGCCCATTACTATGTATTCCCACCTTTCACCTGGAGTTGATTTCATACTTTTAAACGTATACTCCCAACAAGAATAAAGAGGAACCGACAAGCACAAAAGTGTCAAGTATTCACACGCAACACAATGCTGACACATTTATTGTCAAGGTCTCTTATACGGTAAATGATGCGACAATACCCTCTTTCATAGAGAAATACAGCTTTTCCCAACAAATCTTTAACATTCATTAAAACTCCAAATATGTATGTACTGCTTGATTATAGTTTTTCTTGTCAGATTAGTTTTTTTGGGGGGGGGGGGGGGAGGCCAAGGTGAAAGTTGTAAAGCAGCTCAAACAAATACTCTCCATCAACTCTTTCCCAGTTTCATACTCTGCAATCAATAACATTATAATACCTTCATATCCCCAGTTTGCGTTTCAAATAGAATTTCATTCCAACATTTCATGCTGAAGCGTATCATTTGGAAAGTGCTGGGTTTCACACACAGCACCCAACATTAATTATTCACTACGTTTTGCACCAAAAGTAAACGCAACCCTGAAAAGAAAGTTTGAACATCCCATATAGCGCATATCAAAACGAAATTCAAATGATCACATCACCACATTCTCAGAATGTTGAGGACCTCAATTCTTTTAGTTTAAACTTTGGATTTTGATTATTTTTTGAGCTATGGTGGAAGGAATGCATCAAAATGGTTTTGCAAATGGATCAAATAATAGGCATGTCGTACATTTTAGCACTTATTGCAGTAACTACTCTAACTTTTATGAAACAGATATTGAAATGACACCCGATCACGCAATAGTACCTGCATTACTATTCTACATTAATACGGGGAGTAGTTGATTAAATATTAATCCGAAATGAGAAACTAACCTTATTTCTTATCACTCAATTCCAATTTATAAATATTTACTACGTGTTTTAATGTAGAATTTGCTGCATTTATTTATGATGATTTGTTTGATTTATTGTTATGTATGAATGCTATGTTATTTATATTCCGTTTTCCTTCCATCAACAGAAATTACAATTCTTACCCTCTATCATAAAGTGGACAGTAAGGCAGGGTTAGCGTCCTAATGAATTTCCACACATCTCCAAATTTCCATTCCAATAAAGGTGATACACGCATCAATTGGGGCCAGTCAGCATCAGTCATCTATAATAAAAAACAGCAACATTATGAACCTTATGAACAAGCAACTTGTTTATACTTTGAAGAAGCTCAAGTTTGCTCCACTTGGATCTGATTGACGAGTGCCCATAAGGACAGCCTTCATTTCAGGAAGCTCATTGAGTCCTTGTTGTAATCCAGACAAAATTGGGCCGTTGTAGGTCGACAAGTTCAAATTATACCTGCACACAGGCATAGAAAAGAACCTCGCATAAAATATTTACATATAACCTAACATTAACATTTCGTTGGACAAACAAGGGAAAAATAGAAAATGGATTTGAAGTTCGTGAGATATTGGCATTACAACAAAAAAATGGATGTATGTAATAATGATAAAATGTTTTATACAAGATGCATTGAAATTTTGTTCCCACAAATGGATTTAACTTGAACAAGAATATATTTGCAACACCCACCTTGTTGCAGTTTCCTTCACAAAAGCTTCCATTTCAGGAAATTGATCATCACTCCTAATACAAAGGGCTTGTAGTTGCCTATGTTTTGAAAACTTTTTATTCACGACGGCCTGAAAAATGTGGAGAAGAGCGGTGCAGTCCTTTCCACCATTGAAGCAAATCCAAATATTCTCCAAATCATATTTTTCCAACGCCTCTTCAACCATCTAAAAGAGGAATCAAAGCCAAAAAACCAACCCATCACATACGTTGTACATTAAATGCAGATTGTAGATATAACTATTTAGATAATAATGCTTAATACATACCCCCACTGCTTGACGAACACAATGGGCCAGCTCATGATGAGGATTATCAACTATTTCATAAACCCTTTGACTCCCACTCTCCACCGGCGTTTCATCATAATGAATGATGGCCTCTTTTGGCATTAGACCCCCAAGGAACTCTTTAGCTTCCCTCACATCCTCAGCGTTGTGGGACTCCATCGTAATTCGTGTGGAATAGTAAAGGTTGCCGAGTACAGGGTAGGAGCCAACGTTGACGGTTTTAAATTTATCAACAACTAAATCAATTTCACATGTTATTGACAGCTCATCTTTGTTAAGGTAAAGCACCCCAGTGTGAAACAACTCCCCATCACCTAATAGTGCTTTCATTCTAGGAAACATTTTCTCCACAAAAACCGGAACACCCGGAAACACATAAACGTTATGAACACAAACAATTGGGAAACTTGCAAGAGCAGGAAGGGCAGGATCAAATATTAATTGAGCACTTTGGGGGAGTGCGGCCATTCTCATTGTAATCTCTTTGTTGTAGCCTTTACCCCCCAACCATTTCTCAATCAAGGCCTCCATCTCTGCATGAAGTTGGATGGGCTCTTGGAATGCTTGGGCTATGCCTACGTAGGTCATGTCATCATGCGTAGGACCAATCCCACCCGTTGTAAAAACTAAATCATAGCTAGATGAAAATCCGGAAACCTCTTGAGCAATGGCTGGGATGCAATCAGAAATTATGGAGATTCTATCAACCCTAACTCCCATGGAGTAAAGCTGTTTACAAATGAAATGAGAGTTTGTATCATGAACTTGTCCCTTAAGTACTTCGTCCCCAATTATTATGAGACCTGCTGTTTTCTTTTTCTTCGAGGTAGGTGAAACCCCTGCATTCATTGTGGTCAAGGTCTGTACAAAAATATTTATACAGGGATCATTTTTTTAAGGAGGAAATAATGACCCACAATAAAAGAACCAAATTTTTAGTTAAAAAGGATGCAATACAATGATGAAAATTTATGGATTCATCACTGCAGTTTGAAATAAACAAGAAAAGTAAGTAGTCTAGAACAATTAAGGCAGTAGAGCATTTATTTGTCACTCAACATAATTTCATGAGGTAAATTAAAAGAGACCCTCAACATTTCCTTGTTTGGTGCAACATTTCGAACCATTACAATCTCCAAAATATTCCCTTTTGGTAATTTATAATTTAATTTCTCCTCCACTAATGCCAAAGCCTTTTCCTTGTATCCCTCAACATCCTTGATGAAACAATAAACATGAATAACAAGAGATAAATTAGGCCTAACAAGTTCAGCCTCAAGATCCTTCAATATTCCCCAAAAACTCTGTAAAAACTCTACCGCCAACCCTGGGAGATTCATAATTACATGAAACTTATTGTTGGAAAAATCAAATGCTTCTGGAGAGTCCAAATCCTTGCTTTTATTCAATCTCTCAATGAGATCTGAAGCGAGAGTGGTGGTAATAAACTCTTTTCCATCTTGATTAAAACACTTTACAAATCCATGGACTTTGTTTTTCAGTACATTATGCTTTAACCATTTGAAAGAGTGGGGATTCAAGTCATTTGCAAGGACGTTGCATTTTTTCTTTCCAGCAGGAACAGCAAAGGGTCCTACCCCTCCAAATACATCGTACACAACATCCATCGAACTTAGATGCTTCACAATCCTTTCATGTTCTGCAGATAATCTAGAATTCCAATAGACGTCTTTAAAATCAAATACATAGTCGCAATGATTCTCCTTGACGTGTGCAACGGTGTTTGGATCACCGGCTAGAATTTCAAATTGAAAGTTTCGAAAGGCGCTCTCAATGTTTGAGAGTTTGTTCACAACGGTCTTGGCTGTGGCCACTTTATCCAAAAGAACAGCACCAATCAATTTACCGTAGGGTTGTAAATGCTCTCTTAAGTTCAAATGAAGAATGTGTCCAACCTGAGAGTAACTTGACATCTTGTCATGTTCATCCGGAAGGACAGAGTCAAGGATTTGGTTCCAACTCCAATTATCATAGGAAAATTTCACCAACTCATTCCGAACACCTGAAATGACTTTTGAATCAAGTTTAAGCTCTGCTATAAATTGTTCTAAATTATTATTCTTCAATAGTTCAGGGTTGAGGAGGATTTTTTTTGTTTTTCTTGCAGATTCTCCATTTTTATTGGCTTCTTCTTCAATTGCTTTTATTCCAGGGATTTTTAAAAAATGGGGCTTCATTTTTTGAAGTATTTCCGGATGTAGTTGATCCTCAAATACAATTATTGTTGGGATATGTATGTCTTTATCAAATGCAGATTTATCCAGAGTTGTCATCCCCATTCGAATTGGGGGAGATAGGGGATGGGCCTTACGGCAACGACGTTTTGCATTGGGATCAGAAAGTGTTCGCCTTCGTCGTTTTGCGGGGATTTGTGAACTTTGGGCAGCTTCTTCCATTGCAGCAGGTTCCAGTTGATGGGCACTCTTTTTTAAATAATATATACACTAACATTAGAAATACATACGACACGTAAGTAATATAAACTACTTTGAGCCAGATTTTCAAACTGCAGTGATTTGGTTGAAGGTTAATATTTAGTAAAGGATTAAGAGTTTTTTAGAGATTGATAGTTCAAATTATAGTGATTGAAGAAGCACGATAAAAAGCCAAGAGTGGGATGCAAAAAGAATAAGATAAGATGAATTATAAAGGGTCACAAACGCATCCACATGCATGCAAAGCAATACCCTTAAAACATGAAATTGGCGCATAACATGAAAATCTTGCTGACAATATAAAAAGCACTAACTAATTAAATCCCATCTTACCTGATGCTTGATGTTTATAGTTTGATAAGCAAAGAGGGGTTTTGTCCTAATTGTCCTCAACGTTGGGTTTATTAAAGGAATTAATCGTAGAGTGGTGGACAAAATACTTCCAAACTCCATAAACAATCAAAACAAATCAAAGCTTTAATTTTTTTTATTTTTTAAAGAGGAAAATGTCAGCACACTCGAATCAGTTTTGACAATTGCCGCCAAAAAATGAAAATCTCAAAATTCCCCACAACTCATGTTGTTAATAACCTTATAAGCAGGATTAAGTACTTCATCAAATGATGGAAGGGAAACTGGTCAAACAAGGAGCTGAAGGGAGAATCTTTGAAGGAACGTTTTTTGGAAGAAAGGCAATAATAAAGGAACGTTTTGTAAAAGCCTATAGACATCCCACCCTTGATGAAAGACTTACAAAAGAAAGGATGAGGGGGGAACTCAAAGGGATAGTAAGAGCTAAAGCTATTGGTAATTAAGGATGAGCCTAGTTCTCTTATTAATTGTGAATGCTTTAGGAATAAAAACACCCGCAATTTATTTTGTCGATGGAATAAGAAATATCATTGTGATGGAACGGTTTGAAAACGTTGAAACGGTTAATCTCCACATTGGACGTTTATTAAAGGTACATATGTACATGTAATGTAAACGTTGTCGAGGCTTAAGATCATATATTTTGTAGAAAGGAGAAGAAAGCAAACTAAAAGAGATTGCAACAAGTATGGGGTCCATGATTGGAAAAATGCACGCTGCCGCCATAATCCACGGAGATCTAACAACATCCAATATTCTTGTTGATGAAGAAGGATCTTTATGTTTTATAGATTTTGGACTTAGTCATCTAGAGCAGTCCGCGGAGGATAAAGGGGTAGATCTTTACGTTTTGGAACGCGCATTATCCAGTACATTCTCAAATATTCCCTGGTTCTTTCAAACGCTTTTGGACTCTTATCGAAAAACTTATGTGGATGGAGGGGAAGAAGTTTTTATCAAGTTAGAAGAAATTAGATTACGGGGAAGAAAAAGAACAATGATTGGATAGTCTTTGAATGTTTATTTTAATAATAATATTTTTTATAATCTTGTGCGTTGACCACCTGCTACCACAAAATTTTCTCCAGTAACAAATGACGCATCATCAGATACTAGATAGGAAACTATGCCAGCAATTTCAGACGGTTCCCCCCATCGTCCAAGAGGAATCTCCTCCAACGCTTTATCTTTTAAGCTTTCATTGTCTGTGAGCTGTGGCGTTGGGATATATAAGAAGCATTATAAGATATCTTGCTATTCAAAGAATGGGTCTTACAGTATTGCTAAAATCTGTTTTAATAACACCAGGGGCCACACAATTAACTCTGATCCCTTCATTTGCAAGTTCTTGTGCCATCACCTTGGTAAGTCCAAGTAAAGCCGTTTTACTCACAGAATATGGTCCCAAGTTCTAAAGCAAATCATTGTTTTTAGTAATTTAAAGGGAAACGTACATAAAATGGTTGAAGCCCCGTAATACTCGATATATACACAATATTTGACCCTTTTCTTCCAACAAGATGGGGTTTTATTTCCTTCGTCAATAGAAAAACAGCTTTAACATTTATCTCGAATGTTTTGTCCCATAACTCTTCTGAGCACTAAAAAACAGCAGTGTTACTAAATTTTATTCTATTTTTGCCTTCTCTATTATTTACAGTCAGTGCGGGACAAAATGCTGGCTTCAATGCAGCATTACTAACAAAAATATCAATCCCTCCGAAATCCTTAATCGTTTGTTCAATCAATCTGGTCCTATCTTCTTTATTTGCAACATCGCAAACAATCCCTTTGACTTGATCTCCACCTTTCAACGTCTCCAATGCTCTTTGAACATTGTTTTCCTTTCTACTGCTTATCATCACCTTAGCTCCATCCTCTGCCAATCTTTTAGCAATCGCCAGACCAATTCTGAAATAATAATTGCCCAATTAATAACCACAACTAAATAAATAAATGCCTTTGTGTTTAAGTACCCATCAGTGGATGCGGTAATGATTGCAACTTTTCCATCTAATTTTCCCATGACTTTGGCAGTTGTTGAAAGTTGTTGTATATATGGTAGTAGTGGAACAGTTGAAATTCAAGTCTTTTGGAACCTACTTTTTATTTCATTTTTAAGCTTTCATTTATCTGTTACCCATAGGATGCGGTAGACCACATCATCATGCAAAAAACGCATCCTGTGGCTATTTAATTAAGGATGATAACTAATTAGCTAAGTTTACATTGAATGCTTCTATATTACAATATTATAACAAAAGTCCTCTTTCCACAAACCTCTTATCATGATGACTTTCTTCTTACCTTGGTTGGAAGAAATTAGACCACGGCCACGGGGAAGAAAAAGAACAATGAATAATTGAATGATTGAATAGTGTTTGAATGTTTAATAATAATATTTTTTATAATCGTGAGGCTTGACCTCCAGCTGCCACAAAATTTTCTCCAGTAACGAATGACGCATCATCAGATACTAGAAAGGAAACTAAGCCCGCAACTTCAGACGGTTCCCCAAATCGTCCAAGGGGAATGTTCTCCAACGCTTTATCATTAATGCCTTCAGTGTCTGTGAGCTGTGGCGTTGGGATATATAAAAAGCATTAAAATATATCTTGCTACTGTTGTAATAGAATAGGTCTTACAGCAATGCTAAACTTTGTTCTAATGACACCAGGGGCCACACAATTTACTCTTATCCCTTTATGCCCAAGTTCTTGTGCCATCACCTTGGTCAATCCAAGTAAAGCCGTTTTACTCACAGAATATGGTCCCAAGATCTAAAGTAATTCATTGTTTTTAGTAATTTAAAGGGAAACGTACAGAAAATGGTTGAAACCCCGCAATACTCGATATATACACGATATTTGACCCTTTTCTTCCAACAAGATGGGGTTTTATTTCTTTCGTCAATAGAAATGCAGCTTTAACATTTATCTCGAATATTTTATCCCATATCTCTTCTGAGCACTAAAAAACAACAGCTCAGTGTTATTAAATTTTATCCTATTTTTTCCTTCTCTATTATTTACGGTCAGTGCAGGGCCCATGGTAGGATTCGTTGCAGCATTACTAACTAAAATATCAATCCCTCCGAAATCCTTAATCGTTTGTTCAATCAATCTGGTCCTATCTTCTTTATTTCCAACATGGCAAACAATCCCTTTGATTTGATCTCCACCTTTCAACGTCTCCAATGCTTTTTCAACATTTTTTCCCTTTCTACTGCTTATCATCACCTTAGCTCCATCCTCTGCCAATCTTTTAGCAATCGCCAGACCAATTCTGAAATAATTGCGCAATTACTTAATAATCACAACTAAATGAATAAACTCCTATTTGTTTAAGTAAGTACCCATCAGTGGATGCAGTTACGATTGCAACTTTTCCATCTAATTTTCCCATGGCTTTGGCTGTTGTTGAAAGTCCTCTTCCCAAACTTCTTATCATGATGACCCCCCTTGAGTTCCACAAAGGTTATCTCAAATGTGGTATTGAATCCTTTGAATGTTTAGCACCACCACCATGAGCAACCTTTGGAACCTCGTCATGGCCATATTTTTGGAAGATTTCGTGTTTGGCGGAATTGTAAATCTCAAAATAGATCCAGAGTAGAAGAAGGGTTAAAAAGTATTTGGGGAATTACAAACTATTGTTCCAATTGTTTATCCAAAGGGATGGGTAACCGGCAATGGGGGTAAACACGATAAGCTGTACAAGAGAAATGTTTATGATACGAGCACTTGAGAAAATACTAGGGGATCGAGAAATTAAGAAATCACATCATGCCCAACTTAAAAGAGCATGTGAGGTGGCACTCGGTAAGGAATTTGTAGGAAATGGAAATCTTTTAATTCATCCTTTACAATTCCGATTGAATCTTGTAGAAGAGATCAAGGGAGCCGTAGAAAATAAAAAGGAAGAGGCTTCAAACGCATTACCTCAACCCAAATCAGAACATTCGCTAAATGTGGACTCTGAACAGTATTTTGTACCCTTTGAATTAGCTTGTCAAAGTAAAACACCCAGGATTGTGGTTACATCTTTAGATTGTCTTCAGGTAAGGGGTTGAAGGAGGAAGGGGTGGGAGTAATGTACATTTCATTACAGAAATTAATTGCATATGGACATCTTACTGGAAATTCTCAGGATTCTACAAATCCATCTAAAAAGTTGGTGGATAGGATTGTGGAAACCCTGTGCTCCTGTTTTATAGGGCCAAATACAGATGAGGGGGTCCAACTACAAATTATCAAGGCATTGCTAACCGTTATGACCTCTCAACATGTGGAAATACATGAAGGGACTGTGCTACTCACGGTGCGAACTTGTTACAATATTTATTTGGCGAGTAAGAATCTTATTAATCAAACAACGGCAAGAGCAACGCTAACACAGATGCTAAATGTGATTTTTGCACGAATGGAAAGTTTGGATTCGTTAAGTAAATTGTCCCAAAGTCAACTTAGCATTGCATCTCAAGAACTAAATGGAGAAACTGAAGCCGCAGAACAACAAGAGAAAAATAAAGACACTCAAGAGGAAATTGTTGTTCCTCAAGAAAATGAAGACCCACAGCAAAACCTACCACCGAAGGATAATATAGAAGAAAGTGATGAAACTGTAACAAATGTTACACTAAATGACAATCATCATATGGAAGTAGAAGATGTGCCTTTAAAGGAAAATGGACATGTTCAAGATAATGTTGAAAATGATTGTGAATCGCAGAATGATCAAAAAGAGGAGGTTGTGACCAACAAAGAAAATTTACAAGCTCAAGAAGAATCACCCTCATCCCCTCAAGAAATTGCTCAAACATTATTGAGTAATATTCTCCAAGAAAGTTAGTAGCCAAGATTTATTAGAAAGTAAATAACTCGCTAAATGTTTTGGTTTAGATGGGAATGAACGTGTTGAAAATCTCCAATCTCCTACCCCTTCTTCCATTTCGGTTGATGAAGGAAATCACATTCAGTCCGGTCCTGCCACTCCAACAATTACTAGAGTGCCTTCTCAGGTATTAACAAAATGAATTCAATTATAATGCCTATTGTTAATTGATAATTTCACTGCCTCAGTATTTTCGAATGATGATGGATGTAAAGGTGATCTTTGTCTGCTTTTTCTTGAGTTGTTGTATATATCTCATTCCTTTTCCCTAAAACTAATCTTTTACTTTGCAAAGTGCATAGCGATAGATGTTTGTGTGGCATTATTGTAACTAAAAATACTTTTTTTAAAATCCACTTTAAAATTGTTATAGGAAAGTATGGATCACCTCGGAGAAATAGATCAAGCCAATGCACACTTTGTCCACATTTTACAAAAAGATGCATTTCTTGTGTTCCGTGCATTGTGTAAATTATCAATGAAACCATTGCCTGAGGGAAACCCTGATCCAAAGTCACATGAGCTACGATCCAAAGTTTTATCTTTGCAACTTTTACTCTCCATTGTTCAAAATGCTGGAGAAGTCTTCAAGTCAAATCCCGTCTTTATCACGGCAATACGTCAGTATTTATGTGTCGCTTTGTCCAAAAACGGGGTATCATCCGTTCCTGAAGTCTTTCAACTAACGCTCGCAATTTTCCTGGCGCTACTAGCTAATTTTAAAATTCACCTCAAGATGCAAATTGAAGTTTTCTTCAAAGAAATCCTTTTACCTTTAGTGGAATCTGCTGGCTCGTCATTTGAACACAAATGGCTTGCCGTCCAAGCTTTAACAAGAATTTGTGGGGATGCTCAATGCATCGTGGACCTTTATGTTAATTACGATTGTGACCTCGCTGCTGCCAACATTTTCAACCGGCTTGTAAATGATTTGAGTAAAATTGCTCAAGGAAGACAGGGAATTGATCTTGCCGGGACAAATTCCATTCAAGAGAAAGCCATGAGAGTAAAAGGGATTGAAGGGTTGGTTGGGGTCCTGCAGTGCATGGTAGAATGGTCTCAACCATTATATGTTAGCTCAGGAAGCCAATCCAACTTGGGTAGAAAAATTTAAACTTATTTAATTGTATTCTTTTTTGCGATGCAATAATACATTTGGTCCATATTTTTAGAGAGCGGTCACGATAAAATTCACGACGAAGAGATGGAACAAAAAAAGATGGAATCCCACTACGACCCTGAACAGTTTGAAGTAATAAAGCAGCAAAAGGATATTTGGGAACAAGGAATAGATTTATTCAATAGAAAACCCAAACATGGTCTAACATTCCTTAATGAAAGAAAGTTATTGGGAGAAACTGCCGAAGATGTTGCCTACTTTTTTCATACTGATGAACGCCTTGATAAAACCGTTGTTGGGGAATTTCTGGGTGATCCTGACAAGTTCCATAAGCAAGTAAGCGACAACATACATACATACAGGATTGTCAGATTTTACTCTTCAGCTTGTTATTATTATTATTATATTATTATTAGGTTATGTATGCATATGTGGATCAAATGGATTTCAAAGATAAAGACTTTGTTACTGCACTTCGATTATTTCTTGAAGGATTCCGACTTCCTGGAGAAGCTCAAAAAATTGACAGATTAATGGAAAAATTTGCAAGTAGATACTGCGAATGTAATCCAAAGTAAGGCTTTTTAAACGCCAATTTTAATAATACAAACATATAAAATGTTATTTTTGCAGTTTGGGAGTATTTGCAAGTGCTGACACAGCTTATGTGTTGGCTTATTCAATAATTATGTTGACCACGGATTTGCACAGTCCTCAAGTAAAACATAAAATGACAAAAGAACAATATGTTAAGATGAATCGAGGGATTAATGATAGCAGAGATCTTCCAGAAGAATACCTATCCCAAATTTACGATGAAATTGCAGGAAATGAAATAAAAATGAAAGGTTCTGCAAAATTAGGAAAGCAAAGTAGGTATAAATTGTGGCCTATAGTGTATAGAATAATGTTATTCCAGACACGGCAACTCTTCCAAATGATAAAAGACGCCGATTATTGTACAACATGGAAATGGAAGAATTGGCTGCAACAGCAAAAAGTTTAATGGAATCAGTCAGCCATGTCCAATCTAATTTTACATCTGCAAAACACCTAGAACATGTCAAACCAATGTTTAAATTGGCATGGACTCCGTTTTTAGCTGCTTTCAGTGTTGGTCTCCAAGATTGTGACGATCCTGAAATATCACATCCATGTCTTGATGGAATGCGATGTGCAATTCACATTGCTTGTATTTTTCATATGAGGGTACAAAAACAGTATTGGTTCAGCATCATGTATATTTATTTTTGTTTTATAATTCATTTTGTAGTTGGAAAGAGACGCATTTATCCAAGCCCTTGCTCGATTTACACTTTTAACAGCCAGCAGTAATTCTCAGTTGGTTGAAATGAAAACTAAAAATATAAACACAATTAAAACATTAATTACTGTGGCGCAAACAGAAGGTTGGTGCTTTTCGTCATCATAAATGCATATTTAAATGGGATTCTAGTCCTTATTAAAATTAATGTTAAAAAACACAGGAAACTACCTCGGAAGTGCTTGGCTAGATATTCTAAAGTGCATTTCTCAGCTAGAACTTGCCCAACTTGCGGGTGCAGGTCATCGTTCAAAAGAAACCTCAAAAGCTGCTTTAACTTGGGCAGCTCTTGCAGGGACTACAACCGTAGACAACTCTCATGATCCAATGTCGCTCAATCTAAATTCTTTAGATCGTGAGTCTCTGATTTTACCCGTTTTATACACAGCTTTTTTGGTAACCTTTCCTTTCATGTTGCAGCCAGCGTGAAAGAGTCTATTGGAGAAACGAGTTCGCAAAGTGTGGTTGTGGCTGTCGACAGGATATTTACAGGATCAACAAGATTAGATGGGGATGCCGTTGTAGAATTTGTTAAAGCATTATGTCACGTGTCCTCTGATGAACTTGCACATCCCACACACCCTAGAATGTTTAGTTTACAAAAACTTGTGGAAATATCATACTACAACATGGGTCGTATTCGTCTTCAATGGTCTAGGATTTGGGAGGTGTTAGGAGAGCATTTTAATCGTGTTGGCTGTTCGGCCAATGAGGAAGTTTCATTTTTTGCAATTGACTCGCTCCGTCAACTTTCCATGAAATTTATAGAGAAAGGAGAATTTGCCAATTTTAGATTTCAAAAAGATTTCCTTCGACCATTTGAAGTTATTATGAAGAAAAATATGTAAGCAATGAAGTGTTACATATAAAGAAGGTTAGTAAGAAGCTTGACTATTTTATATAGATCTCCAGGAATACGTGACATGGTAGTTCGTTGTATAACACAAATGGTCAATTCCCAATCAGGAAAAATTCGCTCCGGATGGAAAAATATCTTTAGTGTCTTCCATCTTGCAGCCTCTGATATAGATGCAAATATTGTGGATATGGCCTTCCAAACAACAAATAAAATTATTGGTTAGATCCAATCAATTTATTTTATGATTGTGTCAACAGCGTGATGTTGCAGGGGACTTGTATGAAAAAAACCAAGTGGTGCTCGTAGATTCCTTCCAAGATGCTGTAAAATGCCTTTCTGAATTTGCATGCAATTCAAACTTTCCAGATATCAGTATGGAAGCAATCAGATTGATTCGACACTGTGCCAAATACGTTCATGATAAGCCACAGGTCTTATAAATAATTGTGCAATAATATGAATAACAATATTTCGCATTATTTTTTTAGTTACTTATTGAACACAGTATGGATGAAATCGCGGTTGCAGAGACCGATAGAATTTGGGTCAGAGGATGGTTTCCAATTCTATTTGAATTGTCTTGTATTGTAAATCGCTGCAAATTAGATGTTCGAACAAGAGCTTTAACTGTAAGTTGCATTATTTTTTTACAGTCGACATTCAGAGCTTATTTAATTCAGGTTATGTTTGAAATAATCAAAACTTATGGAGAGTCATTTCAAAAGCATTGGTGGAAGGATTTATTTCAAATATTGTTTCGTATATTTGATAACATGAAACTTCCAGAGCAGCATCACGAGGTATATATGTACATCTTTAATTGTTATTTCTCACAGATGTTGTTGAGTGTTTTTTTAGAAAGCCGAATGGATGACGACAACTTGTAATCATGCATTGTTTGCAATAGTTGACGTATTCACTCAGTACTATGAAATTCTTGGTCCACTGCTAATGGAGGATATTTTTGTACAATTACAATGGTGTATTACCCAAGGTATTATTGATTAAGAATAGCAAATTAAAAAGGTTTAATATTTGCTGTTTGAATTATAGATCATGATCAATTGGCACGGTCAGGTACACATTGTTTTGAACACATGGTAATATCCAGCGGCTCAAAGTTTTCTCCTACTGCATGGAACTCTACGGCCAAATTTTTAAAGACTATATTTACAACGACAAAACCGGTAGGACTTTTAACCTGGAAATCAAGCAGTGCAGAGGTATATATTTATTGACGTTTATTAGTTGTTACAAATAATTAAATGCCATAAATTATTTCAAAGAATAACCATAATGTTGAGGTCAGCCACCAACAACACCAAGACTCCACGAGACGTCAGTCTCAATCTTCTCCACAAAAAACTGTGGATGAAAAAATTTTTTGTCAACTAGCAATAAAATGCTCTGTTCAACTTGAGCTCATCCAAACTGTAGACAATATAATCTTTTTCCCTGCTACATCGAAAAGAGAAGATGCTGAAAATCTTGCACAAGCTCAAGTAATTTTTTTTTATCCCAGTATTGGAATATTGCAGTTTTGTATTGCTTTCAGGCTGATGCTGCCGATAAATATTTGGGATGTGAACAACAAAGGGAAGAACAAGGAATGTATCCATTCATAACATCAGAAAACCTATTTGTTGTACTAGATTGTTTATTAGAGTCACATATATTCTCTACAAAATTTAATCTAGACAACGAGCAGAGAAATCTTTTATGGCAAGCCGGTTTCAAAGGACAGACAAAGCCAAATTTAATCCCACAAGAAACCCAAAGTCTTGCTACATCTCTTCGCATTTTATTCCGCATGTATTTGGACGAATCTCGTCTAGATTCTTATTTAGAGATTGAAAAAAGATTGATAAGCACTTGTAAAGGAGCGATGGAATATTTTATAAGTCTCCCTTCAAATGCTCATCGTGACACATGGACAAATCTCCTACTCCTTTGTTTAACCAAAGTTTTAAAACTTCCAGAAGATAAGGTAAAGGGATTAAATTAACCGTTTTGATTACATTTTGATTTATATTCCAGTTTAAGACACACACAAGTCATTACTTTCCATATCTCTGTGAGATGATTTGCATCGAGTTGAAAGCAGAATTAAGAGCAGTTTTAAGAAAATACTTTTTACGTCTCGGTCCAGCATTCGGGATTTGCCAACTGCTTCCATCTGCAACCGGCAACTGACCTTTATTACCATTAACCCAACCCCTGGTTATTGGAATTGACCTCTTGACATTCATATGATGATGACGGGTTGGGATGGTTGATTAATTGAAAAAATAGAACTTATTGGTTTTAGCTTTATACACAAATGCAATGTAACCTTTATTTATGTCCAATTTTAAATTAACGTATGTTCAGAGTTGCCTTTTATTGTAATTTTCTTAGCTGATTTATGTGATTTTGTCACATTCCATTACAAAATTAAGACGTCCACATATAATTAAAGGTGCTTATCGTACAAATCAAAGGACTAAAGAATATTGTATAACTCTAATTATTATAATTAAGCTCTATCCTTCTCTCATTCCTTCAATTGCAGCTTCTGATCAAATGTTTCTGAAACTGCATCCCTTCCAACTCCATTATTTTTGGAGGGAATCTTTGGTAAATAACCTTGATTAGAAAGATCAACTCGTTGTGATAACGTTGAATTCCATCCCGGAGCATTAAAATTGAGGTTTGTTCCATTTGTTTTGGTCTGTCCTTGTATAACGTGTTGCATGGCTATGATATCAGCGGCCAAATTAGCATCATCCCCACCGGATATCGCATTTGCTAATGAACTTCCGCTTTGAGCGTTAATTGATGTTGATTTTGCCTAAAAGGGTTTGAAAATTTATAGATTTTAAAGCTATTAATTAAACTATACTTTTCCTCTCAATGTCATCGCATGAGCTTCCGAGCTGGCATTCCCATTCTCTGTATTTGAAAGGGCACGTGCATCCCCTTCAAATTTACTTTCTGCCTTTGCAAAAGACGCTCCTCCCCCTAATGATGAGGCTTGTGCCTCCGACGCTCCATCACTTGAAGATTCTGATCTTGCAGTTCCACTTCCTCTCGCTATTGCTGCTGAATTGGCATTTGTTTTTGAGAGGGCTTGACTAAAAGCGTTTCCAGGCCCTCCAGCAACTGAACTCGACTTCGAAGCACCCACATAATTCACGGCTCTTGAAGTCGCACTTCCACAGCCAGATATGGAACTAGCCTCAATAAATGCCTTTGGTTCTTGGGGGTTGGCAACAACGTTTTTTTGGACGGAGCAATTTTTAGGAGGAGTGTGGATTTCAAGTTCTATGATCTCATGTAATTCTTCTGGGGGTGTGGTGGTCACAACGGCATTTTCAATCAATACCACACAAACCAATTCAACAAACAACAACAGCATCATTGCATGGATGTACAAACAACAATGCTCACAAATATATTGAAGGCAAGGTCAATTGCGCTTTATTACAATTAAAAAAAACAATTAAAAAAATCATTGTTCCACATTGGCAGTTGCTTTTGAGATTGAGCCACTCCCAGAATCCGTATTTGCAATGGATGAGCCCTCATCTGCTTTTGATGCTGCTTGTGCCTGGATTTGAGTTCATTATAAGCAGTTGAAATTTAATTTATCCCAAATGGCACTAAATAACAGGAACTCACCGTTCCCGTATCTTTCGCTACTGCAGAGGATTCCGCATTTCCAGCATTAACTGAAGAAGCAGAGGCCGAAGCACTTCCTTCTTTATCACTTACGGCAGCTGCCAGGGAATTTCCACTTCCAGAGCTAGAAGACTTAGAAATTGAATTACCTCCACCAACGGCTTCTGCATCTGATTTTGAACTACCCACCCCCCCTGCATCCGCATCTGCAGAGGAAGCTCCACCCCCAATTGCATCCGAAAGGGCTGTAGCATTATTCAGCTTAGCTGAAGCAAGGGACTCGGCCCCACCCCCAGCGTTGGCCTTGGAACTGCTTGTTGCAGTCCCAGAGCCTAGTGCTTGACTCTTTGAAGTTGCTCCCAATTGGCTATTTTCTGATCTTGCTTGAGCATCTCCGACCCCCTTTGTGACCGCAGTTGCATCCGCCTTTGAGCCATTTATAGCAGTTGCCATTGCTCCCCCACATGAAGAGGTTGCAAAGGAGGTCACCTTCCCACTCCCACCCACAGCGTTGGAAATGGCTTTAGGGTTTTTTCCACAGTTTGGATTCCCACTTGGGGAGGGATGTCCATTTGTGGAAGGAAGATGAGGCTTATCATTCATATGATTTCCACCTCCAACGCCAGAAGAAGCTCCATCCGACCCCTCTTTATTATTGTTATTTCCAGCGTGTGGTGGCTTTCCCCCTTGGAAGCTACGACCCTTTGGAATAACAGTTCCTGGTTTCTGCTGAGGGGCCCCCAAGTCCTCTCCTTCTTTGATTTTGATTGGAGTTTCATTTTTGGAAGGACCTGAAGGGCTTTCAACTTTGATCATCTTTCCATCCTCACCCATAACCCAAGTATAATGCTTCGCCGTGATTTGAGTCTTTGTTGTCTCAAATGTAAATTGATTCTCAACAACTACATACATTAAGAACATATTTGAGCTTTTAATTATAAGGTTTGTTTTTAAAGATGTAAGATTTACCATCTCTTGGACCACTCTGTGGAGCAGGGATGGCTTGGGTAATGGAGATGGATAATGCTCCAATAATTAAAACTAATTGTATCATCTTCTCTTCAACCCTTTGTGCAAAGTATGAACATGAAATATGAAGGATTTATTTAATACATACAAAGTTTTATAGTAGCCTTGAAAGCCATTTACATTTTACTGCTTCCTTTTCATTAATAATTATTCCAACTACATTGTTAAATATAATGGGGAATGGGATGAAATCCAAGGAGTTGCTGATATGTTAATTGATAAGAGATCAATGGTCTACTTTGCATGTAAAGATTATTATGTAATCTCTCCAGCAAACTTATTAAATAGTATTATTCCCTTTGCTCTTGTTCAGTTGAGCTGTCTTGTGAAACTTTTGTGTCCTATTCCAAGTGAGATCTGTTTGAAAAAAATGGACCAATTGATGGAACAATTGATGTTGATGGACAGTGGGGCAGGGATGGGTGGGGTTGGAGGACAAGCCTATTATTATCCCATCATTGAAAAGGTAACATTTACATGGTCCACCCACATTTGTTCATCTTTGTTTTGATGAGTATGGGTTTGATTTAGGTGATTGGGCTTGTGGGAGGAGGGATCCTGATCCTTTTGATAATTGCCCTTATCCACGGCTCTTTATCCGCTGGAGGCTTTCTTCATGAGCTAACTACCGGGTTTTCTAAAGCCGTTGCCGGCTCGGCATCCCTGGATTTGGGCCCTATTCACAAAAGTGCTGCGGGGGCGGCCTCCTTCAATTTCAATGATGGGCTACAAATAGGGGGTGGTCGGTTGAATGATCCTCAGTTCAACAGACACATCTCCAACTCCATTCATCGAAAATTCTAAAAATATGTAGTAACCCTTTTTCTCATTCAATTGGTGTTGAGTATAGTAATAATAGTTTTTTTGAGTTCAAAAAATAGAAAATAAAATAATTGGTTGAGCAGTAAAGCGGAGGATATGATGCAACCCTTTTTTTCACCCAATTGTCATTGTTGCAACCCCGTCTTTTAAGGAATTGAGCTCAAAAGTGTAGAGGCCTTTTAAGGTTTTGATTGTTGAGATTGCTCATTGTCAGGATGAAAGTGTTGTTGGTGATACTCTGCTTGATGATTGTGGTCTCATCCAGTTGGGTGGGTGGGGTTAGCCTCCGAGATTTGGATGAAGAGGATCGCATTAAATTCCCTACCGCAAATGAGCTTTATCCAGAGGCTGAAAAACTTACAGGATTTGATCGAGCTTCTTATGGATTTATTTCATTAGCAGAAGGGTATGGACATGTTACTTTGGTGTATACACCTACATACATGAATATATATATACTCCCATCTCAGCTTATCTGGAATGGTTAAAAAAGTGGAGCATAGGATCCTTAGTGCCGTCAAATTTTACGAAGGCTTCCTTTCCTTCATTCACGATCGAGTTCACAACAATACCCATGATTTCCATGAAACTGCATTCATTACTGGACCAACTGCCAAACCGATGGAGCGTTTGGCTAATTAATTAATTGTATAAGTAGCACTCTGTCCAATTAATTCGGTAGTTGCACTCTACTATAGTCACTTATCAAACGTAGAAGAAAGGGAAAATGTTGAGATTCCTCATCCTAACTTTTTTAATCAATCTTGCTCAGGTATTGTTTTACTAATTTAAAAATAAAAATTAAAAATTAATTTTATTATTACATGTAGCCCGCACCCCCCGCACCCCTTGATGACGATGCAGTTTATGAAACGTTCAAATTTAATTTAATTCGTTATTACGGAGTGGAAGAAGGATTTGCAGAGCAATTCAAACAAAATGTGAAGCGAGCTGTCCACCAGGAGGTTGAAAGGCTGAAGAAACTACGACCAAGACAAGCTGATGAGGATGAAGAGGATGATGAAGGGACAACAGCGGCCACAACCCCAGGACCCTCAGCTTTCAACATTGTTCAAGGGATTTATGGGATACTTCAAGGGGTTGGGACGTTAAATCCAGATCGTGTATTTACATCCACCCTCAACTTTTTCCCACCCTCACAAAAGGATACGGCTCAAGCCCTGATTGACTCGGCACTTGGACAAAAGCCCGGGACTTGGCCAACCCCCAGCACTACAACACCAACAACAACGAAACTCACGACCAAAGACCCGGATGAGGACTATGATGAAGATGAAGAAACAACTTTGAAAGTAACAACGGGGGGTGTGACTAAAGCCCAAACTATCCCTCCAGTCCAACAAGCAAGCACGGTCCTTTCAACTGTTCCAACTGCCCCTGCATCCCTTACAACAACAATTCTACAGGATGACGAATTTGAGCAGCAACAATAATATGAGCACTTTATTCTATGAATTTCTTTGAATATTTTATTCTTAGCTTGACAATTGCATTATTAAAAGCACACCTCTAAATTCATTAGCCCGAGTAATGGCGTATGTAATCACTATGTCCGTCCGTCCTTCCGTCCGTCCGTCCGTCCGGGACACTCTAGCGGTCGAATGGGTGGACCGATTTGGATGAAATTTGGCACCAATACACACTTGGGCAATGCAAAGGCTTTGTAATTTGCTGGACTTGTATTCCTTGTTTGATTGTTATTATTATGGGGTTGTGGGGTTTTGGTAAGATGACTACTTGTTTTGTCCAGTGTATGTTCAATTAATCTGTGTGAGTCAATTGGCAAGTCAACTTTTCCCCTGTGTGGAGATGAATGAGCGTTAGTTTGTCCAGTGGTTGGGGTAAAGGATAAATGTCTACTTTGAGATCGTTGATGAAGCTGTTGTTGATGAATGAAATGGTTAACGGAGGTTGGGGGTTGATGAAGTTGTTGGTGTTGATGGGAAAGAGGTTGTTGTTGGTAAAAGGGATTTTCTGGTTGACTAGTTGTATGAAGGATTTGAAGGGATTTTAAAATATCATCCCCAGTTTTACCCAATACAACTTGTATTTCCGATCTGGATTTTAAAGGAAATATTTGACTCAGTGTGTCCAAAGCAGGGGATGATGGAGCTAGTTGAGCTTGACGACGAGGATTTTGATTTTTTCTATGACTTTTATGACTTGTTGGGGTAGTAGTTTGTTGAGGGGATTTAGCTGAAGCCCGAGCCTTACCTACCTTTATCCCTTCAGCAGCAAGGGCTCGTAAATATTTATTTTTACTTTGATAGTTTCTTGGATGCTCATCTTCCTCGGGTTGGGGATCGTAGGGAGTGGATTTACCATTTTGAAGGGCGTCTTCATCTCTATCACTGCTTCTTGAGTCGGATTCTGATAAAACTGGGTCTCCGTGCTTTTTATGAGAATAGTCATTCAAGGGTGGAGATGATTCGTTTTTGATTCCAGTTTTTAAGTCAACAGGACTTTGTGGAGAATAATCATTGTAAGGAATCGTCTCAGTTTCCCCATCGGATGTCTCAATCTCATCGCTTTCTAGTCTTTGCCTCTTTGATCCTGAAATTTATTAATTTGTTATTAGAATAAGGGCTTGATTTCATTAGTGGGTGCAGTAGGGTTAAGAGGGTGTAAATTTGAATTGCAAAAAGAGCGTCCCTCTCCGGAGATCTCAAAACTCAGCAAGGGTTTTAAATTACACATATTGTACATAGATGCAACACATACATATGTTAGTCAAGTTGTATGTTAGTCAAGTTAGTCAAGTTGTATGTATATAATATTGGGAAACAATGATGTGTAGAATTTTGTAAGGTTGTATTTTGTACAAAGTATCATCCAAAAGTCCATCATTCATTGCACAATATAACATCATCATCACCACATTGTAATGTTCTATTCTTGTTTGAATGTACCTGAAGGTGACATCCCCACTTAATTATATTCCATCATCCTCCAGGGTGATGCTGCTGCTGGTTAAATTTGTAAAAAGTGTCACTATCAACCATGATACAATAAAGGGTTACTTATTGTATGCATTAAAGTGGTATAGAGTATTCGGTGTTTTGTTTGATATCCAATGATAATAATAATAATAATAAGGTGCATTGAGTCTGGATAGAATCCTTGATATCCATATCCTCTGCTTCCCTTATTTCTAATATCCCTACATATTAAGTCTTTATATTATTCTTTCCCTTCTCATCCTTGATACAGCTACTTTTATACATTTATTTCTTGTAAAATTTGATTCTGATCCTCCCACTTGAAATAAAACGAATATTTTCCACGTGTGACTAGTTTGTGAATAGCAGGATTGAAATTGATTTAAATCGGATTTTCATCCAGTTTCAATTGTGTCGCATTTCTATTGTACTTGATTCCTTCAACAAAGAGGGCAAAGGGTGTGAGAGTAATATTAACACTTTTTTTCTTCTATAGTATACATTCCTACTCAATTCTTTCATTCTTCACTTTATTGCTAAAATGTTTTTTGGGAACAAGAAATATTCGACACTACTACTTTCTCTCTCATCTCACTCGTCTAGTCCTTGAAACATAGTTTAATAAAAAAAACAGCCACCCTTTGTGGCCCTGACTTTTACCACATTCCAAGGATCACAAAAAGAAGAATTCAATATAAAAGAAAAATTGAATTTAAAACGATCATTTATTTACATAAATGGGGAGGTTGATATATTTTTGAGAAAAAAAGAAAGCATTATTTCTATCCCACATTCATTAATGATGCTATTACTTTCCACATTTTGATCAAAACCACAAAGTGATTACTTGTGTGGTACAATGGAAAGGATGCCAAGAACCGTCATCCCCATAATATTCCTCATTTGACAAGAGCTCATTAGGAGAAAGTTTTCAGTGAAAGCAGAAATAATTTGTTTAGCTCATCTTTGAGCATAAAATGATGCAAATGGATGTGAAGTATGAAAATCTTGCATGAAAAGAGGGAGTATAAGGAATTATTAATACAAATTAGAAAAATTCCATTCTGCTCCCGCAGCCACCAGATTATCGAATAATGAACAGTAAATTAAAGAATCCACTGGGTGTCAAAATCATCCTCCTTGAGTATGGGATACACTGAAAGCTGGAGTAATTTAGAATAAATTTATTAATAAACTCCAAGGAACCAGGGCTCATAAATTAATTTGTATTCAGTACCAGT
>JAAOWG010000308.1:0-24187 GCA_036491945.1 Paranurophorus simplex
ACTAAGAATGGGTATGCATTCTTATGTGCGTTGGAATTTTGTCAAAAGAATGCATATCGGTTGTGAAAATTAAAATTTTGTAGGTGAGGCTAATCATGTGTCGCGGAGTGTATCTAAGAACTGCATACAAAGGAAAAGGGCATTCAATTTTAAAATTAATTGTTTCTTTATAGAGCTTAGTTGGAAGCAATGATCAGTCATGGGGTTGGGACTTGGGTAGAAACCGATTGTACCATGATAGTAAAAATACTGCCTCAGGAATCACATACCCAGCTTTACTTAAACCCGATGAAAATTTTGTTGTACCAGACACATTTCAAGGTACAGTGCTTTCAAGTCGTTGTTTTACTTGATGACTAACTATTTTAAACTTTGTTCAGTCGTGTTGGACATGGACGAAGGCACTTTAGCTTTTGTTGTTGATGGTCAATATTTGGGTGTTGCCTTCCGTGGAATGAAAGGAAAGAAAATGTATCCCATTGTTTCTGCAGTTTGGGGTAAATATATAACAAGATTATTATCAGCCATTATATATAACTTTTATTTTCATTTTTACAGGTCACTGTGAAATAACAATGAAATATATCGGTGGACTTGATCGTAAGCTAATTATTGAATAATTATTCATAAATACATACTTTTTTCATATTTTATAATAATAATTTTAAATGTTTTGGAATTGTAGCGGAACCATTACCTCTTATGTTCTTAACTCGACGAATCATACGTCATGGAATAGGAAGAGATCGTCTACATCGTATAAATGAATTAAATTTGCCTCCTGCTTTGATAGACTACCTCTTGTATAAGTAAGTTTTGCCTAATTTTGTTTTGCATTTACTATTTTTTGTGTAACAGGGAACGACGGTAACAAATGTGTCACTGTTTCAACATTTCCATCATTTGAGTGCTGTGGTGGTTTAGCTTTTATCTTATATGAACAACGACTATCAGTGAATTTCTTGTAAGACTTTGTGGATGTTTTAGATCTGCTGTTTTTAAGGAAGACATGTTTGCTGGTATAGCTTTATCCAGTGATAGCAAATCAAGTTTTGCGTGTCCGAGCTATTTTTATGAAACTCATTTTCATTCTAAACTCATTCTTTGGCTATTGTGTTTATCAAGTCAGATCTCTGTAAAAGGCGTCTTGAAATCAAAATTCCTTAAGGTTGTTTATCAGGAAGCCTTTTGAAAAATTTTAAACGTTACTATTTCTTGGAACAAAAAAATGAACGCCAGTTGTGAAACAATTAGCACTAAATGTATAAATCAAAATCATTCATGGGCAGCTGCTAAAGCAAATGGCTTTGTATTGCTGCCTAATATACTAGAAAATAGCCAAAATTTGTTAACTGTATGGGTATATTTTTCATTAAGACTTGATGTATAGCTTCCCTTTATGACAACTCAATTTTTTTCGAGGTTATAATTTTTACTTGATTTATTTTCTTGTATTGTGCCGACATAATTATTCAGGACAACTCAAAATTTGTTTACACGCTTTGTAAATATGTGAAATGTACTGTTTAAATAAGGATATCATTTTTAATGTATTAGTCATCATGTAAGACTGCCTCTTAACAAAATTCAGCCAGTTGATGCTGAGTGATCTTCATTTCCGAGCTGATGATTTTTTTATATCCCTGGGTCTTTGTTATATTTCCTTATTTGAACTACACTATTATTATTCTTCTAATTTAAGACATGCAGAATATTTTGACCGTAGTTGCTTTTCAATTTTAAGCACCCTGTGAATAAGTAATTTGTGACCAGTGAATTATAAGTTGAATATAACAGCAGCAAGCAGCTCTGCTTTTGAAAATCAACTAAAAAAATATCACAAGAATCTGAATTAATACATTTTCATGAGATTGACATGCTTTGAGTAAGAAATTTTATGTAAAAATGGGATCTGAAATGTACTCTACAGCATATATAAATTTAATTTAACTTTATCTTTGAGTAGAATGAACGTTCTGACGAAACAAATAAAAATTCACTGTACGGTGCACCCACCTCAAAAATATTCCGAATATTTTATTTTTCACGTAATTCATAAAGTAAACGAGTATAAAATCACATAGTCAAGTTTGAAGGAATAAGAATATTCTAATTTACATAAAGCAATGCCTCGATAAACTATAGTTATAGTTTATCGAAGGGCTTATGTAACTGTCAGCAGTGGAACGGGATTGGATTTGGCACCAATAGACATTTGGGCAAGGCAAAGGCTAGAAGATAGGTCGTCAAATCGTTCCACCCAGTGACAGGTGGGGGGTTGGTTGTCCATCATTTCATGCACAAAAATCACAAGGGGGATTCTTGCTTCAAAAAAATATTTTTTTTCAATTTTAAGCCTTTATAAGACATGTTGTTAGATATAGGATGATTGAGGTCATGTTTGGTTGGCCAACAACGCCTTGAAAATTACCAAAAATTAAATTTCTAGATTTTTCTTTGTGGAATGTTTGGTTAGGGTTAGGTTACGTTTTGTGACATGAAAAGACTCATCTAGGCAACCCCCACCAATTTTGAAAAGAGACAGAATTTTACTTATTCCCTGACTCGGGCTAAATGGATTGCTTACAAGTTTTTATGTAATAATAACATTAATTCTTCTGACTGTCGTCAACTATGCACCAATCATTGCCACAGGAGTCAGAACCACTGGAAGAAGATGAGGAACCTTTTCGTGAAGCGTTCTCCTTTACTTTGACTTCCTCTTTTTGGTCTACATCCTTTGAACTTATCACATCTAATGAGAATGTAGATACTGGAGTTATGGGGGCAGTTGAAATTTCTTCCGATTCAGCCTGTTCTTGTTCCTTTTTCCTTTTAACTAGATCAGCAACATGCTTGAATCGTTGCATGCATTCCTCCTAAATTCACAATAACATTAGCAAATTACCAATATTAAATTGGGAAGAATAAAAATTGTAACAACTGATATGATTACCTTTGATTTACCAACATGAGAAGCTATTTTTGCCCATCTATCCCCCACCGTACTTTTTGGATACATTAGTAAAGCAGATTCCAATCGTTTTTGGTCTTCTTTAGACCACAATAATACTTTTTGCAACAAATCAGAATCTTCCAAGTTTGAACCTTTCGTCTTAACTTTAACTTTAACAGGAGCACCGGAGTCCAACGCCTCTTCCATGGGCTTTTTATTTAAATCCTCCAATACCTATAAACATTCCATTTATTTAGTCAACCTTGATGTCTAATAATTATTAATTAATGATGATTAATAAAATAACTGGCCTAATAAATTAAGTTACCTTTTTAGACATGTGTGTTATTTCTCTAACTGGTCGTCGCATCATCAAAGAAATTTGATTCCATCGATCTGGATAGCCTCCAGGAAATTTAGTACAGAGTTTAATAAGTTCAGTAATATCATCGTCGGTCCACAAACCCCCGCTTACAAATGTTTCTTCCGTTTTATTTGAAGGGCTTTCACTAGAGCCACTCTTATTTGAATCCGTTTCCAAATCATCTTCTCCTATTGCTTTTTCAGGTATTTGGAATGTTTTTCTTTTTCTAGGTTTCTTTGGCTCAGGTAAAATGTTGCTTTCTTCCTCCTCTCTTATTTCACGAATCAATCGTTCTTTTTCTTTGCGACGTTGTTCTTGTATACTCTTATACAAATTTATAAGATCGAATGGGAATTGAACAACAAGATATTTCCCTAAACGAACTAATTGAAAAGGGGCAGTGTTGAATACACTATGTAAATCAATACAAAACGCTATACCCTGTGAATAAAATAATTTTTAATTTACTTTACCTCGGCCTTTGTAAATATTGCTCTTCCAACTCTGCTTGAACTTCTTCAACTTTCGGTCCGTCTTTTTGGGCCCTTTTTGATCTCTGCTTTTTCAACCTCGACTCCACCATCTCATTCTACAACAATTTAAATTAGTTACAAGAACCCCCCCTAAAAAAACTCCTTTCCATACCAATGACAACTTTCTCTCAAAATATGAGCCCCAAGCCGCCAAATACTGTCCCGTTGTGATAATAATTAAAAGTAAAATCCCAACCTGCCATAAAGCAAATTTCCTCGCTCTTCTAAAATAGAACACAGGTTGTCTCCAATTGGGGAGACCAAATTCCAAAACATTATGATAAGATTTCCTAAGCTCATCATCTTTAAGTGCTTCATAAACACCCACAAGCTGGAATTACAGGGGGATCATTCTATCTCAAAATAACTTTAACCCCCACCTGTCTAAATTTAGTACCAGCATTTGGATCATCAGGATTTTTATCTGGATGCAATTTAACTGAAAGTTGTCGATAAGCTGTTTTAATCTCCTTAACCGTCGCCTCCTATAAATATCAAAACATAATCATTTTTTCATAATATTATCAACTGCCTTACATTGGAGACTCCTAAAAATTCATATAAGGACACAGCTCCCAACTCTTCAACCAGATCAAACATTTCAAACTCTTCATTTGTCCATCCCATTACGGAATTAGAATTAAAATATAAAAGAATAGATATCATCAACCTCCACCCTCCTCTCGTACGGCCACCCACGAATAAATTCATTTTTTAAAAAAGATTTTTCTAATTTGACAAATCTCTCCTTATGGAACAACCAGCAGAGGGGATTCAAATCCACTTTTTCCCTCTTCGTCTCAAAGTGCCCTCAAATAAGGCGCCAATTTCAAGAATTGGATTTGTGAGGAAAAAAATCGTTTTAGCGTTTTAGCCTCCAACGTTGTGAAAACGTTCCACCATCAAAATGGCAGATGAAGACTATGAACCTGATGAGTAAGTTGGAAATGTTTAGAAACGTTATAACTGAAAGGTGTTTTTGTAGTGTGGGAGATGATATGGGAGATGATTATGAAATGGATGATCAAGAAGGGATGGAGGATATGGAACAAAATGAGGTATCAATTAATGAGGATTATAAAGGGATCGTCTTTATATTTCTATTAATAGGATGGGGATAATATTGATTTATTAAATGCTGGGGAAGTAGTTCCAGGTGGAACAGCCGCCTCAAAACGTATCACTACTCCTTACATGACAAAGTATGAAAGGGCAAGGATATTAGGGACTAGGGCCCTTCAAATTGCAATGTGTGCTCCTGTAAGTGTTCTACTTTATTAATGTTTGGAAAATCTGGAAATTATTGATTTATTGCATAGGTAATGGTTGAATTGGAAGGGGAAACGGATCCACTGCAAATTGCAATGAAGGAATTGAAATTGAGAAAAATTCCTATCGTTATTAGAAGATATTTACCAGATGGAAGTTACGAGGATTGGTCAATTGATGAACTTATTAATATTGACTAATCATTATTAGTCAATATTTACACAGAAAAAGCAAATTATTCTATTTTTGAGTTTTCAATTTTTTTGGAATGATTATGTCACTTTTCGACATGTACATGGGGTTTCATTTATAAATAAGAATTATTGGACCTTTAATATTATAATAGTTACGGGTACAGATTATTTATCATTCCGATTTGTAGCATAATAATAACACAAAGGTCATTCAATTTTGCTAATTAGGAGCAAAAATTTACAAAAATGCACAACAACGAACAACCCTCGTATAACACATGAATAAAGGGCAGCAGTAATCTTGGTTGGGTCTCAAACGGCACCACGTTTAATTAGCTTCATCTCAGTAGCATAAAAAGGCAAAAAATGTTCATCTTTGCTTTAACAAGAAATATCATTGTTGAGGGTTGGCTAAAGACGAACCAAAGTAACGATATATTTCCTTAATAATATTAATAAATTTTCCGACTAAAATCTCCAACCCGACTGACATTGTATGAATAATTCTGTCAACTTCACATTTTCTCTGACTTAAGTCATGCATTTCACTAGCCAAGGCAAGATCTTGCCAAAATGATTTTTGAACGAAAATGGACGGAAAACCTTGATGCACCCGTTTGTGCCATATTTTTTTTAATTCGAAATTCCTTTTCCGTTTAAAAACCTCAAAGGATATTTTTATAACTAAAAAATATTATTATTCTGCATGAAAGATGAACAAAATAGTTTTTTTCCCATTGTTTTCTTGAAGAGGTAAAATGAGACTACTGCTAAACTCTCATAATCTTCCATTTCCCTTCATCTGCATGATGCTGGAGAGTAATTAAACAAAGTAGTTGAGTTAAGTCAGCTTCCTGGTTGAATGTTGAGGGGATGTGACCGCGTTATTGTTGTTTTCTTAGCAGACAGGGCCATTATATAATGATTTGGAATAGATGAGGCTGGGAGGTTGGATGGTTGTATTACTTTGGTAAATGTATGAATGATGAATATTCAATCAAAGGAACACCTGTGCCATATGCGAATGGTTAAAAAAAATTGAACATTTTTATTCCTTGTTTCATTTGTGGTTTGATACTTGTTCACTAAATACACTATTTGTTCATCAATTCCAGTCAGACACTGTTAAAGAAACAAAATAAGCCACCAACCGTTCACACCTTTCAAACCCTTGCAAATACGTGCATTCCATTCAATTTCCATCAATTTTTCCAAGTTGAGAAGTGAGATTTAGCAGGAGCAGGATAATTTGTGGTGCAACGGGATCTCGTGATTTCATTAACTTATTTCATACTCTCATTAGCCTCACTAGTTGAGCGATTTTTTTTTGAATTTGTACAATGAAATATGAAATAAATATTTGAAATTATTAGTTTCAACATCCTTGGTGGTCTCAAATAATAAGAATTATTCAAGTACTAAGGTGAGACAGGATATTCATGAAAGCGTCTTGATTCTTAGGTGAGCTCTGACATGATATTCAATCTCTTATTTATCACATCCCTTTTCAAACTGACAACTACATAATGGTCAACATTATTTCAGATTGTACATCATCCAAGTTCAAAGACAATATGATTTGTGACCGTTCTAATGGGCATTAAATGTACAACTGCTCGTCAGATCGCTCACGACCCATACTGCCTGTTTATCAACAACGTTTGAAGATCATAATGGACCCTCATCAGTAAAGCTCATTGCTAAATCCCTACAACTTTATAATCTTCCCATCATTTTATTATTTTATTATTTATCTGTATATATGAATAATAATTGTACATCCATGTCTTCCATGATAATATTTGCTCTAAATCATTAATGTATTTGATCCTCATCCATTTTCCTGCTTTAATTTTAGCACCGGAAATTCCTCCAGAATTCAAATATCTACAATTTCATCCAATTTCATTACTTTGCATATCATTTTTGTACTCATGCACTGGAATAAATTTTTATTTGTTCGTCGTTTCTCTCCTTTTCATATTAATCCTAATCATACTAGATCCCAGTTGTTGAAAACCCACTTAACAATCCTTTCTCCAGACATTTAACAGAGCTTATAACTGTAGCAAGATGCAACACTTCTGCTGCATCCGTTCCATTTTATAAATCTAAAGGATAATGAATTTCCCCATTAATGAGCACCAATTGCTAAATAATGAGTCATTTCCCACGCGGTCATTTGATATATATTAAGATAAGGAAACGATTGACAAACAGCTTTTTCCGTTATCATAATTCATACATCATAAATCCTTATTTAAGTACACACTAGCCCTGCATATGTCCTCTCAAAATTAATGTGAAATAGGATTAAATAAGGGAACATAATATGCAGAGAGGGAGCATTTTTTATGGTACTTACAAATAACAATGGAAGACCCCCATGCATCGATGCACCGGTTACTTTCACGTTTATGTATCTTTTCTTTCTTCTTTCTCTGCATCATAAAGTGTTACAACTAATTGTCGTGACCTATTATGTGCTAATGTATTTGTAATTATTAATTTCTTCCTTTAATCACAATGGTATCTACAATGAGAATAATTACTGTTGTCCAAGAGTTTGAAAAAGTGATGACACAAAAATAGTTCTTTGACAATGTCAATATGTATGTATGTATGTAATGTATGTATGTATGTATATTATATTGTAATGGTTTCAGTGTTAATGAGATGAAGCTTTTCCCCTTCCAGTCCAAACCTAATAATTACATTCTAATTATCTTGCTCAAACCTTTGAACCTTTGTTTACTTTTCTTGACTCATAAATGGAGGATTTGTGGAAATTCTTGTCACTTTGTCAAAGGATCGTGAGATGAGGGGATAGATCAGTTATAAATTTTTCAGAAACCGTTCAAAAGTTGACAATTCATCCATATTAATATTACATAGTGATTAACGTTATGTTATAACACAATAGAGAACAAGGTTACAAGTGTTGTGACGAAGCTAAATAAAATAATGTGTGGGCTCTCTTACTCTGTGGGTTATCATTTCCAGATATTTTGTAGAGTTTCACGACTTTATGGAAGTTGTAGAGTATTGAGATGTATCACACTAATTGCATCTGTATCCTACTAGCTGTGAGTTCAGCAGGTGAATTTTGCCACAGATTATCTCTGGAGTATGTAAAAACACCAAAATATAATATTCTCATTGTCATTCAACTCCCATCCTTCTGATTTCATATTCTCCAAAAAATTAGAGAAGCAAATCAAACCCGATCATCATGCCAAGTGCCAAGTCTCGATTTTTAATCAAATGATTGAATTTCAATAAGCATTGGCAAGTAAGTCATTGGTAAATTGGTAAGTTAGACATATGAATAAAAAAGCTCTAACTTTTGTGTTTGAATCAAGTGATCGAGAATATATGGGGTGTGAGGTAATTGAGAGATAATGATTCATGTTGAGGTGGTTTTTGGAATTATTAATTATTTATAATGCAGTAGTCAGGAACAATTACAATCTTTTGAATCCTCATTTCAAATACAAATGGAAGACAATACTCTTTGTGAGCTACTTTCTAAGAAAAGTTTATGGATTCTAAACTTCCTTAGTTGTGAACGAGGAAGTAGTGTTATCATTTCATTGCAGTCATTAATATGAGTTTGATACCTGACATTATTTTTAACTCTTTCTGGTCGAGTTATCTACTTCTCGACCAGCATGGACTTGCAACCACTAAAAGTGGTTTGTAAAGAGAATGATTTCATTCCATGAGAAATGGTTCCTCATATTCTCAATCGAGTTTTAATTTGCATGGATCAAATCGGTTTTTGTGGTCAAAATTTGTGGTAATGGTAGCATAAGGAGAGAGGAAATATTGACACATCCATCTCATTACTAATCAACAAGGACATAAAACAACTGGATCTGGAGTGTGGTGGATATTTTCAATAAATTTATTTTTGTCTCATTTGTTTCAGGTAAATACAAGTGGTAGGATGAAGAAACTTAGAAATATAAATGTGGCTAAGTAGTAGCGCCGCAGGTGATCGTTTTTCCATTTTCACCTGTACACTACTGCTTGCCTACTCAATATTTCAATATCTTCAAAAAAAAACATGCTACCAACCACTACCCCCTTTGGAGAAGAACATACAGGATAAAACACTCTCAAAATTCAAAATATAAAATACTTTGTAAGAATCTTTAAATGAGAAGTTTAATAAATAAATAAAAAATATCACACAATGCTCTCACAATATGGAAGTTGACTAGTTGTCGTCGAATCAATCAACTGCTAACCTTGTTCTAGTCGTTGTCGTTGCAAATTCCATTTGCCAACAAACCCGTGCACTGCTTCTTGATTCTTTTGGATTAAGTGAATTTTAAAGACTCATAGCTCTCATATTCATCTCTCATTTATTGCTTAACAAAGTAACTAAGTGGAATTAGCTTTAATTGGCTTAATTTATCATGACAGACAAGGACCATATGCACAAACTTTTTCAGATTAAAAACGGTTATGACTCATTCAGCTAGTACAATACATAAAAATCCTGTGGTATAATTTTCCGAGGTTTTCATCTCATTTTAAAACTGATTTCAATGGATACAGATCATTTTAAAGGTTTTTCTAACAAGGGGAGAAAGTAGGGGTGGATGAAAAACTGAGACATCTTTAGTTAGATTAAAATTCAATATCAAGATGAATCTTTTGATAATTGAAAAGAAACTAAATGAAGCAGTAGAGATTTTCTCACAAATCAGAGTAAATAATACTTGTTCAAGTATTGAATTTCTTAGTATGACGTCTGGCTGATGCTGTGTAACATTTATTCTAAATAAAGAATGTGCTAGATGAAAAAAAAACATGATCTATTTTCATTTGAATATGATAACTTTACAAATACTTACTACATTGGTCACTCCAAGTACATTCATCTGTTCTATTTCCATCTTCAGCAGGATTAAAAATTAAGACAAAAATCTGCAACGTATTTACCAGCAATGCAGTTGATCTATAAAGTTGTTATGGATGATGGGATGGAAGATGATGATACATAGGATGAGAAGAAAATAAATAAATGTCCATTGTATTTAGTTGGAGATAGGAAAGAGTGGAAATTGGAGCTGGAATTGTAGCAAATTTTTACATCAATTGGTAGGAGGGACTGGGTTTGTTTAAAGTTGAGTGTGACACAGGCTCTTAATCATTCTCATGAAGCCAATTGAGGAGCAAAGTGGATGAAAAGGAAGCAGAGATTTACTGAGAGAAAGGGGATGAAAGCCATTCTCCTATTCAATAGACAGTTTATTAATAATCATGAGTATTATTGCTTTCATTGCCATTCTAAAGTATTAAGGGCCTCATCCTGTAGTTAAATTTTAAGCTTTGATTTAAAGCTTGGTCATTCAGTCTTTGTCCCACAACCGTTGAGTTACCACATCCATTGGAATTTCTCATTCTGAATTTAAGGACATTTGTTTTTGTTTTTTAAACTGTTGTCAAATACTATTTCCTTATGCTGTATAGCTCTAGCTCCTTTCAGGGACAACAAGTGATACAACATGGTGGACAAACTCGAGAATTTTCCTATAATTCTGCAATCTAATCCCTATTTCGTTTCTAAGTACTAGTGCCGCAGGAGAATGAGCATTGACTTGCTCCTGCTGCATCAGTGCTTATCAATGGAAAGGGTAAGTCACAAAAGGATTCAAATTCCATTCTCTACGGATCAACAGGTTAGAATTTCAGTTTGCCATATAGCATAAACTTTCATGATAATTATTATGTAGTATAGTGTAGTCAATCCATTGACAGGTCACTCAGGACACACATTTTACTCAATAAAATGATGTGTTCTGAGTTTTACTCAAATCTTTCAATAACAGTAATTTGAACTACCAGCAAATAATGAATAAAACTCACAACAGTTTATTGTAAAGAATTCAAGGGTTTTTCTTTTAAAAATAAACATAATTTACAATATTAATCAAAACAAAGGAATAAAGCTTGTCACGGGTCTAAAATTTGCCCTACATAAAATTGTACTTGGCTTAAACGTTAAACAAAGGAATCCCAAGCTTGGATTCCATTACATAATAGCTAAAAAGTTTCAAGCACTGTTTATTAAGTTGAGATGTATTATTGAGAATATAAATCTGATCAAAATACAAACATTTTATAGTGCATATTTCTTTACAAGGAAAGATATAACTTCCTTGATATAAAATTTCAATCGACGGAAGACTTTATATTTTATAAGTTCATCATCAGTCGTGTTACAATCATGAAAACTAGATATTACATAATCTATTATACAATAATTGTAAATGCACCGTTGCCTACATTTTGACTAACAAATAGAAACACTACGGCAATTAAAACGTTCTACATAGAATCTATAAATTCAGTCTAACATTTTCTGGCACTAATATAAGCTAGAATAATAAAACACATAAACTATTAAATAGTTAAAAAGGCACACGCACCATAACATCCTTGTTTTGTTGTGATTAAAGCTTATAAATTAAGGTAAAAAGATGAAATATTGTTGCACAACTTAAATTACCTTTCACTCATTGATTGTCAAATGGCATGTTAGTGTTTAAACCATTCCTTGTTAAATATTTTACACTAATTACTACAGGTTTTTCAAATTTCATTTACAGTGTAACGTGAGAGACAAACCAGGGGAATAAAATGGAGAAATTGATCCCGACAAAAATTCCTGTAATTAAAAAGGCAGCTCCAAACATTCCGGCAATTGGTGCATATTCGTTGGCAACGGACCTAGATAGATAGATATACATACATAAATACATACGTGTTTCAACATGGAAAGTTTAATTCATCTATAGCATCAAATTGTATTACCTTGAACAATAAATCATGGACATTGAACTATAATATCCGCTAGTAAGACCAAGAAGTACTCCACCAAACCAATATACCCAATCTCCAAATATAGGATCAGGCAAGAAAATCCGTATTCGAACATCATTTTTCATAGGTTGATAGTTGCAAAGTAGGAAAAATGGGATAAATAAAAACCGAAGTACAACAGGAATCCAGAGAAATCTTGGACTTGGCTGCAAAATTAAAAGTATAGTTCCTCTTGTTTTCATATTTTTGCATAATAAATGTAATTAACTGCTTACCCATTGTACGAGAGAAGGTACCATATTTCCAAGCATGGCAAACAAATTAAATGTTAAAAAGCAGAGCACACCGACATAGTATGTGTCGGGAATTAAGAAGTCATTGTCAAGTCTTTTCACATCTGAAAAAATCATAATCAAAAAATTTGAAATATGATGCTTCCATCGTACCTGACAACACAGTTGGAAAAACAGCTAAAGTGACAAAAAACACTAAAAATACATTGATGCATTGCGGTAGGCACTGTTTTAAGACCATCCAATAAGGTGTCTTTTGTCCAACATGACCAACCCGTTTTGTATCTTGTTGTTTTAAACTAAGAAGTTCATGATACCGGTAGAATTTCTAAATTAAACAAAATAAAGTTGGATTAGAATTGTTTATAATGAAATTAAAACTTACATTAAGAGGTAATGCAAAGTATGTATCGAAGCAAGCAAGAAGTACAAATAATGCCGTGATGAAATAATAGATAGCAGCGGTTCTCGCGGATGGGGCCATTGCTATAGACAAGAGATTGATAACGGCAGTAAACGTTCCGGATATGTTCTAACAATGGTCAAATATTTCAGTTATCCATTTATCTACAAAAATAAATGTTATGCATACCGATCCCAAAATAACTGCACCCGTATAATCCAATTTCGCTCCAATTCCATATATTGAATTTTGATAAATGCCTCCAGCCACTATTAAATAAATCATGATAATCCACCACACAAAGTTCCACATACTATTTATGATGACAACAGAACCCATGGTAAGCCAAAAGAAAATGTCCGGTATGCTTGACGTGTCCAACATTGCTAAAACAATTGTCACTACAAACATAATAACTTCCACAATAATTGACCAAACAATTCTAGTTTTTAAGTCTCCTCTGAAATAAATGAAATAAACAAATAAAGTGCTCTCTTCCTTGGTTGTAAAAATGCTGTTTTATTACAAAACGTACCCAATTTGGACGAAAATGTTGAGCCAACTAAAGCAAACATTTGGTATTTGGGCCGCAAAACCAATATAAGGTAAGAAATTAGTGGAATATTCAGATTCCTCTCCGGTGTATGATTTTGCCAATTTATATTCTCTGAAATACTAGAAAACAGAAAAATAAAAACGTGACAAGTAGTGAAGGTAAAAGTTTACCTTTTCCGCAGTAATAAACATGTTCCAAGGCATCAAGGTTCCAATTCCATGAATAAGTAGAATGATATACACAATATTATATCTGCGGAAAAAATTCAAAAATTTCCCAATCAAGTAGACAATAAAAGATGCTCAGACCTGTCCACAGGCACTTTAACCAAAGGTCGTAATTTTCGACTAGCATTACATTTAGCAAGATTTTCAAAATTTTCATTATGCTCCACCGGCAACCCTTTGACAAGATTCCCATTGTTTAGCAATGGAGATGAAAAATCTGGGATTTTTTGAGATGGAGTTGGGGAATAATTGCAAATGGATGAGAAATCTTCTAAAGATGCTAATGGAGCTTTTTTCTCCATCGTTTTATCTATCTACAAAATTGCACTAGTTGCAGTTTTTAGGTTTAGAAATAAACACAAATGTGGATGCAAAGCATGAGCAAACTTTTCCACCTTCTATTTCAATGTCCTTTCAAACTTTTTTCTAATAGTCTTACAAATACAGACACTGTTTTTTTGTTGCCTAAATTACTCACACATTATACCAAGCTCCTATTGAATCTACAATCTACACTCGGTCGGCATCCTTTCACACCACAATGAATGAGTTTGTATGAGTCAAAGTGTGAATAAAATAAGTTTAAAGATGTAAATCCCTGCTGCAGCTGGCACAATTCGGTTTTAAACAACTCCTCAAACTCCGAAACTGTGGGCCTCCGTCCGTATACATTTTTAGAAAACGAGGGTAGAGGGGATATTGGTTGAGTCAGGCCGGGTTAGAAAAAAATCAATAAATTCAATTCCACGTATATTCCTCCTTCCATGCCACAGAGAGCATGAGAAAATAATTATAATTTCCATTAATGTTCAATCTCATTAATAACCAAGTTGCATGCATGTTACTCAATCAGTTCTTGAATTTCTCAAGTGATTACTTCAAGGATTCACTATTTCTCTCAAAACAGAGTTAAATTGCAACAGAAAGACATTGGACAGAAAAGTTAAAGAAGAAACCTGAGACGCCTTATAAATATGCCATGTATTGGTGTTAGCCGTTATAGACAATTGATTATAATTAGAATAATGAATAAGCCCTAATGAGTTTTAGAATTACCTATCCCTTGGTGGAGTTCTTTCAAAGAGATCATCTTCTCCAGAAACATCTTCTAATCCTGGCGTCAATTTAACCCCACCCACTGAAGAAACTATTGTTGGGGTTGAAGTACCATTGTCAATGAAAGGCTGTAGCTCCACATCCGACCCTTCTTGGTCTTGATCTACAACAAAGGGACAATTTTAGGCTATTTTAGAATTGTGGAATTTATAATGAACAACAAACTTTTTAATCCTTCGTCTGACATTTCCAACAATTTCTACAACACTTTTACAACACTTTTTTTTCAACCCGTTGTGGGTTGAGCTATAATTATGGAATGAGTGGTTTCTAATATCTTAAAATGATTATCAGGAGCATGAAAGTTAATCTCATATGACACAATTATCATGCTCCAACCCCAGCATCCATAAATTCCATTCATTTCATCCCATAAGGGAATATAATGTGTGACAAATATAATGTGTGACAAACGAGGTGTTAACAGAAGCATCTCGTCAACCTCCACAACTCTTTTTTTCTAATCTTAAGTAATAAGAGTAAAAATATTGCAAGACTTTTGCAACGCCTTATCAATAATGCCGAAATTGTGCAATGAAAAGGGAAAAGGTCTTACTCCAAGATTTCTTGTCCATGGTTCCGTCTTTTAACGTTAAATATTTATACTCATAAAAACGATAAGACAGAAACGATAGAGGGTTTATTTTTTTATGTACTTTTATTATTAAACAATAAAAAAGGTTAATGTAAAGTCTTTAAAAACCTGAGCTTTGATCTCCTTGGCCTGGCTAAAAGAATAAGATGGTTCATCCATCATGAAAATACATATCCCGGTCTATTAATTGTTTTCGTGCTACTGATTGAATTGGGGAAACAGGAAACGGATCCGTTGCAAATACATTTAGTATTATATCATTTATTTCGACTTATACATGTACATGCACTTCATTCATAGATAAAAAACATTGGAGCTGTAAAATTAGTTAAACGTACACGCTATTCAAATTTCAGAGTTGTAGTATAGTATAACACTTATGAAAGAGAGTGGCAGTAATCTTAGTTGGAGTGCAAAGAGCACGACGTTTAATTAGTTTCATTTCAGTAGGGTTAGTCAAAGAATGTTCGTTTTTGCCTGTAAAAAGAAAGATCATCGTTGAGAATTGTAGACAAAAAAAAAACAACTAGAAAAACGAAATAATTCCTTACTTTTTTGGAGTTTCCTTTGGAGAATCGTCAGTAAAATAAATTTTCCGACCAGAATCTCGAACTCGACTAACATTGTGTGAAGAACTTACAGGAGTTGTGAAGGAAGGAGGTATAGTTTTCCCTCTAGATCTAGTATATGTTCCAGAGCTAGTTGCACTGTTTATGTCATTCTGTCGGTATACAAATTTTGTCCAAAAATCAGATGGCATACTGAGCAATGTTTCTAGAATTGCTTGTTGCTTCTTAGTCTCCTTCAACATGGTTTGGGCATCAACATCGGGATGTGAATACCCGACAAGAGTTGGTCCAAATACTTTAGCCAAATTGCTTATAGGCATTTTGACAGCAACTGTTTCAGCAACCCTGTAAATACACAACAAAAAAAACAACAAAACATTTAATAAAATATTTTTCACTTGTAATAATTATTAGCTTTTAGCTTACCGTTGTAAATGCAACATAATGAAAGCGAGAGTGTCTTGATTTGCAGGAGGCAGATCATGAATGATTCTGTCCACTTCAGCTTGTCTCTGACTTCTGTCATGCATTTCACTAGCCAAGGCAAAATCTCGCCAAAACCAACGACCAGTCAATGGCTCTTGAATTGATCGAAGGAAATCCTTGATGCAACCGCATACAGCGTGTATGTCATACTTGCTTAAATTTGGAACCCCTTTTCCCTTCAAAAAACGTTCTTTTAATTCTTTCACTTCTTTTTCGGGACCAGGAACCCGATAAAGTCCAACGGTGTCAAATCCTCTAACTTCTACTTCGTTTACACAGTGTTGAACAAGTCCAGGGACCATTGGATGAGCGCTTGGAGCATAGTCGGCTATAGTTCCCTATTAATTCAAAAAAAATTGCTTTGTACCTTATAAAATACACACAGAGTATCGAAGACATTTAACAATTGCTAAACTAACCATTTGAGCCTTATTAATAGGGGTTCCAGTAACAACACAAGGAAGTGGAACTTTGTCTTTACATTCTGGATGACAAGTAGCTTTGCAGTCCCGGCATTTTAACGCCAACTTTGAAAATTTGATACGTTTCCCACAAGGCTCACATGTTTCTGGTTTAATGACAGTTTTTTGACAAAATGCATGCGGGCGCATGGCCATGGCACCCCCAGAACTCAATGTACGCCCAAATCTAGGTGACTGGGCTGATGTCGACGGCTCCAGCTTAGCAACGTATTGATTAGACGAAGGTGATTTATAAGGCCAGCCACTAGCATCTGAATCTGTTTCTAAAAAAATAATCGCAATTTAATATAATGCTGTAGTGGTGGTCGTCGCCATACCGCTTGTAGGTAAAGGTGGGGCTGTAGGTTTCATAATTATCTGTGCTTCTTTAGTCGCTGGAACAGTCTCCAAGCTAGCAACAGCATGGATTTGTCCATCTTTCGGAAACGACACAACAGTCTTGGCGATCAGCTTTTCTGTTCCGTCTACATCCATCACTTGTTGCTTTAAAATTAAGATTTAATTGAATACTTGAATATTATCAAATACCATTTATGTACCATATAACTTACAGTTGAGGACTTTCTAGCCCTCTTAGACGTTGCAGCAGCAATTGACTGCTCCAATGATGCTCGTTTAGCCCGTTGTCGTCGTGTACGAACTCCCGAAACATCCAAGTCATCCTCCGACTGTGTCATGCTGAGATCTGAATATTTCAATTAATGTCATAAATGAACAAATCAATATGACCAATATTTAAATTACCTGTTGATCCAGCTTCAGAAATTGTATCAAGTGCTGCTCCAGGTGATCTTAAATGCATCCCCGTCTTATTTAATTTTCCTTCCGCAGCAGATCCGGACTCCAAAACTGATAATGCCTTATGCAATCGTTCCCTTGCATCATTGCTAATACGACCATCACTCAAAAAATGATTAATTAAAGATCGAGCTGACGTATTCCTCAATTCAACTCTTTCCATGTCCATCTCCATCTTATTTACAGTCTCCATTTTGCCTTCTAAATGACGCCGGACCTCTTGAATCTTTCTCTCTTGTCGCGTAATCTCCTGTTGACAATTGCTAACTTCATTCTGCAGTCGAGCACATTCGTTTTCCGAAGCCTCCCATTTTTGTCGCATAATATCAACGCAATTTACGAACTCAAGAAACTCTACAACAATTGAACGTTAACTCACCACGCCCCTTCATAAACATTTTTTTTATACCTTTTGTTGAATTCCTACTGCAGTGAATATCATAATGACGAACCAGCTCATCATATGCGGCTAATTTCGACATCATTTTGACCACCTAAGAATGATCCTTGACTTTTGTGTAACGGTTGAATGATGGGAGGGAACTGAAAGATGATGGTGGGAGCGTTGTTATTTGGAAAGCGTGGTTAAGGGGGTAAAGTGAGACTCAACTATGTAATAAAAACAAAGATCGAAATATTCCATGAAATTCAGGTAAATTGTTAATTTCATCCAAGACATCAGATGAAGGTATTGTTCCAAGAATAGAGGCTGCATTTCCTCTCTGAATGGCTATACTGATGCGTTGTATTAGATTTAAACATCCCTTTGATGAAACGGAATTTAAATGGCGTCTTATTCCTATGGAACTTTTAGTAATACTTTTTCAGACTACGAGCTGAATGCCTAAAATTCAAGTCTGGATTAAAAAATGTATAAGTTTAGTCAATTTATTGGAAAACTTGTTGGCAGTGGGGGTTCATCCATTGGACAAGTACTGCAACCAACTGCTTGTTTGGAATTAAACATTTTATTTATAGGGACTTAAAGGGGTAAAGGATGAGGGATCAAAAATAATACATGATTCTTCAATAAAATTTGCAAAAGTTGAAAAAAATTTTGAGAAGCCTACAAAGGCCGGGTTTGGAAAGATGTCCCCCGAATTATTGGAAGCATATAAAAAATTTCAGGTGAAACCTTTATTTACATAGACATAATAAATATGTATAAAATTAATGCAGAAGGATGATGGGGTTCCTATTCATTTAAAAGGAGGAACAGTGGACAAGGTTTTATATTATTTTACACTTATCGGATGTTTGGTTGGATTGGAAGAATGTGGAAGATACATCTACGGATCCGCTTTCCCTAAAAAAGCTTAAAGATGAAAAGTTTAAATCATCTATGAAACCTTTATATTCTGACAAGATTAAACATTTTTAAAAAGAACATCCCTGATTGTGAATTCTTCCACCATTCCTCAGAAATTCATAGAAATGATGGGAATGGCACCTTCAAAAATCAGTGTACCTGTTAGAGAATCATGTATTCAGTGATCATGCATGTCAAGGAAATGGTGGATTTAACAAAAATAATTTCTAACCTTCTGAGCTCATGAACAATTGAAATGCTGTGGGTTATTGTATGATCTATTGATTTAGAAATTGAAGCTTTCATCATTTTCTGTCTCAATAATCAGAGTAGTTTATACCACATGAAAGGAACTTAAATTAAATGCATTGCATTCACACTTTCAATTGAACATTCGTCATTTTGACTTCAAGTTGTCAAGGCGTCACACTCCATCCCTACTTTCTACTCTTCTCTCCTTGTCGTTGGTGTGATCAACTCCATTTTCCGGAGAAATCCCATTTCCTTTTCAATTGTTTACTCCTTCATTGTGTTGTAACTCAAGCGAAAGCAATCATTCCTCTCATTTATGGCTCAACTAACACTTGGAAAATTGTTAGGATTCTCCAAACAACTTTCACCTTGATAGTTTAATTCGTTTACTAATCCTTTTTTATGAACAAACGATACATCCGGATAGGTTGAATGTGGATACACATTCTAGGATTTACGTTTAAAAAAACAGAACAGTTTTTAAATGATTTGACAGCTTGAGTATGTGAAAATCCAAATATTTGGTGTAAATCTATCTTAAGTAAGCAGTTTGCCTTAGAATTATGAATCGTAGCGTAAATTCATACTACACGTCAAGTTGGAGAAAAAGCTTAATTTTACTTGATTTATTTGATTTGATGGATTATAATGCAAAATTGCAATTTGATATGAGAAAGCAATCTTGTTGACAGTGCGACGATTTATTTATTCTTTCCCGATAATATAGAGGCTTTAGTGTAATTGTGAAAGTCATTTCGTAAGGTATTAGCTAAATTGATAGTTTAGCAGAGAAAAACAACTTTCACCCAGTGGTATAAACTTTGACACATCTGCTAGTGCTATCTGAATCTGAAGAGAAATGCTGCTCCTAAATTCTCCAAATTGCAACTAAACTAAAAGCAAACCACACTTTTGTTGATCTGCCTATACGGAGTCTGCATTACCAACTCTGAAACATTTTCTTCAGTCAATGTTGAGCTTTGGATCAATCCATAGCGTCAATTCCTTCTTTTGAGAAAGTTTACCTATTGTTGAATAATAAATACCTTAATATACAGCAGAACCAGGTGCGTTATTTACTGTGAGTCAAGACTGATTGAAATTGTAAGCGAAATTCCTCAAAGGTAATTTTTTACTTTGGGTTGTCCGTTGTCATAAGATTTTGACAGGCTTTCACAAGTTGTTCATCATGCATGATATCACTTAAGCTGGACTTTACAGCTTTCTACAAAAAGTGAGACAAGTGAGATTATTTAGAGTTGCTCCTTTTAACTTGTCAGCATGTCTGTCAACTACGGTTCGCTTGTCAATTTAAAAAAGAGTTCAAAAAGAACTAAACATGATCGACAGAAATAACAATGTATGCATGTATGTGTATGAAAATTATTAAAATTATTAACGTCATAAAAAAGGATTTGGTTTTCCATTTGTATATAGTCCGAGCTAGTCCATATGAATAGGTTACTTTAGCATTAGAACGACTCCACCAAATTTCCAAATTTAATGAAATTTGGCACTACTGCTTCGCCTAACTAGTCGTTTGTCAAGAACCATTTCATCCTTTAGTTTGAATAACCAAAGATTAAAGATGAAGAAGACCCCTGTGATTTTTATAGAAATGTTTTATGTTTGTTTTTTTAAGATATTGCCTGTGAGGTGGATTTATGAGTAGTTTCATATTTAAAATAAATAGACTTATACATATTTTCTCTTTATTTTCTTTTAAGATCTTGGCTCGGGCTATGCAATATATGTATAAAGTTACGGAAGGGTTATTTGATTATATTGATATTTATATAAATATGGACGGAAATCTGATATTATTAGAAGAATCAGAGATTGCAGGAACTTGGGAAATGGAAATAATAAATTCATAGAATCGCATTCATTGAAACTGTCTATAGAAATGCTTAGTATTAATAGGTTTTGAATACCATTACTACTGTACTACATATATAATGATTCGAATATAAGAAAAAGTAATTTTCTCCTAGAATCGGAAAGCATATGGCAATTTCTCCAACATCTTAACAATTACACAACAAGACTGCTTGCTGAAAGCGAAGTCTAATTGAGAAGTGAGCAGTCATGATATACTTCATTCACCCGTGTGATTTAATGCCAAAAAGGCTTTCATATACTATTTCATATATGTAGTCTGTGCATTATACTACATTTGATTTCATAAAATTGCTCTTAAATTAAACCAATGAGGCAGAAAATTCTCTTCTAAAACGGTCTAGAGATATAAATTTTGAAGTATCTATGTATATAATCCAGAAATGCTGATCTTAAGAAAGGAAATTATTAAATTTTTCATTTATAGCGAGCATCCTATTTACTTACAGTAATTGTATTTCACGAACTATTTAGTTTCTCAGACTATCTTGAGTTCTTCAAGTTTATATTTTCATATAAGGGAATATCACGAATAACGATAAGTTATGTTTGATATCTAGAAGTAGAGCATACGGAATGTAAAACACTTAGCACAAGTTAGGATTGTTGAAGAAAGTTAAGATCTGGTTTCTTACACTCGGTTAGGAAACTTTTTTTACTTTTCTTTCTGAGATAGTAAGTAATGAATATCAGGCTACATTTCATCCAATAAATTTTGCTACAGTCTGTTTTGTCCACTCACTGTCGTTGTTTGATACAACATCTCACTTGAAAGGATGAAAAGTCACTGATAGTTGAAGCAGTTGATTTCAAATAGACTTCAAAGTAAACGTTTCTTGGAAGTCATGGGGTAGTAATTAAAATTTGAAGAAACAAAAACATAAGAATAGAAAACCTTTAACATTAAAGATTACACAAAGATGATGACAAATCAGATTAGATATGCTGTAGACTCAATGAATACTTCCTATACATACATACATATCTACTTTGATAAAGAAGCCAGTTTTCTAAACCCATGCAGTTATTTTACAAATAAAATAAGTACATACATAGCGTTTAAAGATTATAAATTGTAATAATGTTGAAAAGGGTTTGATTTAAATGTGAATGGCAATGCATGAATACGTAAAGGTCTTGTTTAGTGCCAAAATTAAATTCTAAGTGTTTACGATTTTAAAGACATTCCACTTTCAATTGATGTCGAGAGCAGACGGTTTTGTATTTTAACAAAACTATCGTGTAAAGTTGGGCTACGGGAGCATTTCATTTCCCGTTATTGTTAACGTTAAATAGTAATTAAAACATGATTAGACTATTTCTAATGAAAAGTTTATTTATGTTGGATAAACAATGACTTGGTAGAATTACTTTATTCTCATAATGCAGGAGGCTGATTGATTTTTGGTTGTTTATTTTATTCGTTTTTCTGTGTTTTCAACCACCCAACGATGTAACGTTAGCACTTTGCTTGTTTCAATTTTAATCCAATCTTAGTGCTTTTTACCACAACATTGTAATATTGTAATAAATTGAATAAAAAGGCACATGCCAACACCAGAACTATGTAACTACATACATAGCCCTATTGTTTCTCGGAAATCTTGGTTTTATACTCTTTAACAAATATGCAAAGTTAGATTTGATGGAGAAGAGTATTTTTAAGGCATGTCTTGAACTTTATAATAGTGATTTTATTTGCGACTCGCGAATCTGTTTAAAGCAAATTAATCACTAACTCACTGAATATCGTGAATTTCTAAGCCATTCCACTTTCTCAAAATTCAAAATCAAAATCCCTCAAAATTTTTTTAAAGTGATTTGGTTCCTGAAACGGGTAAATCGCTATATATTTATATGGTGAACTAGGACGTCTGAGAAATGATGATAATCAGAAGTTTTCATCTCAGTGGTTTTGAATTTTCTCTGCTCTTCAACAAATCTAGAGATCATTGAAATTGAAACAAAGAGACACAGTAATAATCTCAGAAACATCATGATTATTTCCCAAGGGAAGAATGTGAAATATTATGTACATATACTTCTCAACTTGCAAAGCTTTTCTTATATATTTCTTGTTTTTTAAGTAAATTGGGAAAAGTGAGTTGTAGTATCATGATCATCAGCCAACTGTCATACTATAAAATCATGACATTATTCTTTCTACTGTTGCTCTCAGACTCAGAGAATCAGTGAAACAAGACGAGAATGTATGATTTTGATTTTTCACGTTGTTGAATCTCATTCTCAAAGGGAAACAAAAATTAGGAATCATGTGTTTCATACAGACGTCATATATATATAAACTTGAATAGAATTATGCTTAATAATTGTTTTGTGCATGTCAGAATTATGAGGGGAGATTCGTGTCACAATTACAGAATAAACATTCTATTCCCAACAACTGCACTCGCACTATTTGCAACAAACATTCTATTCCCAGCAACTGCACTCGCACTATTTGCAACAAACATTCTATTCCCAACAACTACACTCGCACTATTTGCAACAAACATTCTATTCCCAACAACTGCACTCGCACTATTTGCAACAAACATTCTATTCCCAGCAACTGCACTCGCACTATTTGCAACACATAATTTTTAAAAAATCGTTCAGGGAAGCGCTTCCCTCAAAATAAATCATAGAGAGCAGAAAAATTGAATAATTGATTATTTATCTATTAGTTAATTTGTAACAACGACACCGCTTCACAAAAAATATCGTATCCAAAGTTGTTAGATTCACGACGAAGATTAATTGAATTAAGTTGTGACAATTCTTGTTCAGTAAAATCGACATTTAAAATACTTGGCTGCGTCAAAGTGTCTTCTCTTTCATTGATAAGCATTGGCACGTCATCCAAATTGTTACAAACAAATTGGATATTTTGTAAATCTTCCTAAATCATCAAGAATTCTTTAGCGTTGCGCAACACTTAGTAAATTACCTCACAAAGATGCATATTTTGCTGCTACAGGTATTGCTGTTGCGACCAAGTCCCCTATTTCCGTTAGGAGTCCTCGGATTTGACTAACAACGTGTTCAG
>JAAOWG010000309.1:0-24144 GCA_036491945.1 Paranurophorus simplex
CTAAGATGGGCCAGATCGGTCCACCCAGTGACCGGTGGGGGTTGTCAAAACTTTTTTGAGCCTAAAATCACAAGGGGGGACCCTTGTGATTTTATTTTTCGAAATTTTTTTTCTCCATTTTTAGGTTTTATCAGTCTGATATTGTGACAATATATCTTCAGAATATGATTCAGATCAATTGGGGTTAGTTTGGTGTAGGTTAGCTAACACAAATTTTTGAAAATTATCAAAAATTAAAATTTTGAGATTTTTCTTTGTGGGGTGTTTGGTTAAGGTCAGGTTAGGTTTTGGGAATAGGAAAGACTTATCTAGGTAACCCCCACTGATTTTAAAAATGTATTCCCTGACTCGGGCTATATGAAGTTGCACTGGAAGTTTTTATGTTAGTATTTTCATATTAATGCATCGTTTTGAATCTCGCTTTTGTTTCTGATCATAGATCTATTAGACAGCTTGATGTATGTAAATAAGGGTGTTTATGTTTTGGACACTCTACAACGTCCCTGCTGAAACTTTTTATTTCAATTTTTTTTAAACCTTGTCTTCATTCGTTTATTTTGATGAGAAGCATGAGTAGTTGACGATGCGATATCCGTATTATTTCCAACCATCTGCTGTGTAATCTTCACACACCACATTTTATCAGGATTTTTTATTGAAATACAAGTGATACCCGCAGTAGAGGTACATTACATTACACACCACATCAAATAAAGTGTGTCGAACAATTAATCGTTATTTAATCAAACTCATTAATTATTTGTTGGTAGTGGTCAAATCATCATGCAACAAAAGTGAAGCCACATAAAAAGCTTAAAGCAGCCAATATCTGCACAATGTTCAATAAAACTGTGTTATCTATGTATTTGACCCGGATAATAAATATTTAAAAATTGCAATTGATTAAAAGTTATAACTTTATATTGACGCAGATAAAACTAATGTCAATAGATGTACATACATAATTTGTGGGTTAGCTGAGTAGTCGCCAAAACAGTCCACGATGATCACGGGAGCATATTAAGGCTAATTACATACTAGACGCAATAGATTATGTACATAGGTTTTTATTGCTGAAAATGCTTTGATGTTGCCGGGGCCTTACAATCATTTTCAAGTTTCAAGTAATATATGCATTTCATTCTTCTATTCAGGACTCCATGATCTCCTTCGTGAAGAAGATGTTTGTCCAATCGGAATTCACTGCTCATGTTATCAAAATCGAAGATACAAGGAACTAAGTGTAATATACCGATTCTTGGTATTGCAAAAATAATGAAGACTGTGACAATGACATCAATCATTCCCCGACGTTACGTTCACTTCCTCACCTTTCTTGCTCTGGTTTTTCTTCTTTTCATCGCAATTCAGAACTTTTACAACGTGGAAACTCTCAAGACTTCGGAGGGAAACACTTCTGGTTCGACTCCACAAAAAATTATCCTGCATTAGTCTCATGATTCTTTTTTGTATGTTTTTTTAGGGTTTAGTAGCGAAATCATTTACGGATGTGATGAAATCCCATTATGGCAGACTCAACTTTCTCACAGAGCATCTCTACCGCCCATTGCAGGTCACCGAGACCTTGGACACAAGAAATTTATTACAATTGCAATTTCAACTGTGTACAGGGAAGAAAATTACCTACGCCAAACTTTAGAATCCTTGGTTAATGAATCTGATGCTGAAGAAAGGGAATATGCTGTTGTTGTAATATATTTAGCAGACACCGACGTGGTTAAGAAGTGAGTTTATTATGAATTTATTCAATTTCTCCAACTTTCTCCAAACTTCAATATAATGGTATAATTAATCCTCCTTATTCGTTTGTGTACAATTCCACGAATGAGGTGCTTTATAGTTATTGTGAGTTGGTGCAATCATTTCAAGTATTAAGTTGGAGAAGTTTGTTAACAACCTCATCTTTCATCTAATAAACTTTTAATGAATTTTCTTGCAGAACCAAACAGCTAAATTTTGTGAGGAATAATTTTCAATCCTATTTGGACTCTGGGTTCTTTCGAGTGATTGAATCTGGGCCAGAAATATACCCACCGATGGATTTTGTTCTGACAAAACGAACGTTTAATGATTCTGCAGATAGAGTTTTATGGCGTACGAAGCAAGTCATTGACTTTTCATTTTTATTTTCTTATTCAAGACCCTTATCAACCTACATTCTTGTGATTGAAGACGATGTTATATCTTCCAACCAGTAGATAATTTTATTGTTTACATTATTCATGTATTGATTCTTCATTAATTCTCATACAGGTACATTACTGCAGTGAAAGATTTCATCAACGATAGAGCAAGTAATCGTTGGATAGCTTTACATTTTTCAGGATTTCTTGGGATTGGACTTTTGTTTCGTAATTCTGACCTGCAAAACTTGATAAATATTTTACTCATGTTTCATCAGGTCGGTACATAATCGCCCGAATTTATAATTGCTTTATAATATTTATTTATATTTAATTTATGACAGGAAATGCCTGTAGATATGCTGATGAGACAATTCATTTCCTTAAAGGTGTGTTTTCATTGTATTTTGTCTTGGTTCATTTCATCATTTATTTTTTTCCTTTATTCAGGTACCTGATGAAGTTTTGGCTCGGCGTATTCCTTCCTTGTTTCAACACATTGGTGTTAAATCAACGCTTCCAAATAAACTGCAAAAGTTGAAAGACAACACTTTCGACATGGCAAAAAGAAAATTCAAAAATCACAACCCACCTTGTGATATTTTGACGACAATGAAAATTTACAATGATTTCATTCCTGAATATGCATATAGGCCAACTCCTGGGATTTTTTGGGGTATTCCCAAGCCACAAGATACCTTTGATATAATATTTCCTACACAAATGAATATTTCTCGAGTTGTGATCTTTAGTGGGGTACCGAAGAATAAGGAAACCCTAAAAGACACTATAACAGATGGACAGTTACAAGTCAGCTCTTTTTTTCTAACAGCACTACCTAATAATAGTGCCATTTGTACTAATTACAATACAATTGGCGAGTTCGCCCTTGGGGAGGTGGATATATGGAGAGATGAAGGAGATGGAAATAGAAACTCTAGTGATAAACTTAATTCTGTTCAGTGTCTCAGAATCAAAATAGGAAAGAAGCAAAAAAATTGGATTATAATTAAAGAAATACAGGTGTTTAGTTAGAAAAGGAAGAGTTTATCATCAGAAATTCTAAAACTGTGCTATTCTGCCAAAGAACGTCTTTCCATTTATTGTATTTAATGTATTAGAGCTCACAGTAATCAAAATGTTTGTATACGCTTTATAATTGCAACATTAAAAATCATTTTATCAAATCAGACAAAATGCTTAATTGTCGTTTGTAGTTTAAAATTTGAAAATCAAAAACGTTGCCTACATATTAGCCCGAGTCAGGGCTTAGTACCTTTTACAAGAAGCTTTATAAACATGAATGTATTATCTGTAAATGATTGGATAATCTTATAGGAAAAAACAAACAAATTATTAATTTTCTTTTTTCTGTTTGGAAACGGTTTTAGAGGCACAAGTGTACTTGCAGATTTTTCTAACAACGCATCTCAATACTGCGTAAGTGAAATAAAGGACTGAAAATATTATGGCTAAATAAGCAGCAATTACATCCAAGGAGTGGTACTGAAGGAAATTGAGTTTTCTGGAAGCACTCCGAAGTTGTGGGGCACCTAACAATAAAATAATTGCAACTTTTTATGTTTATTTACAACCATTCTAACCTTTATGTCGTAACACGTATTCTATCCAAAAGACACCGCGTTCTAAAGGATCGGTTGGTTGATCTTTGAAAACTTTTGAAAGTCGTTGAACATTATTCCGATATCTTTATATGAAAATGAAATTTTTTTAATGCTAAACTACATTAAAAAATATACCTATCATCATTCAAAATACTTTGAATTCCTTCCATCAAACCCCCTTCTGTCAAATTGTTCCACTCTAATTGAACCATAAATCCATGATTTAATGCAAGTTTTGCGTTCATGGGCTGATCTCCGAACATTGGCATCCTAAAATTTATTTATTTATTTATTTAATTTATTTATTGGTACCCTAGCAACGGTACTCCATGATATATTGATTCCTCCAACCCCCCACCCCCACAATGCGTTATAAACATTTTTATTCCTTTGTGTCCCAAAAGATCTTGTTGTGGAAGCCACTTGCTTAGCTTAACATTTTTAGGAAGGTCTGGCATACTCTCTGTTTCCCATTTCCAAACTACTTGTTGTTTTAATTTGGAAAAAACGTTCAGGAAGAGTGCTCTCTTTTCGTTGGACATAAGAGATCCTTTGATAGCTGTACCCATACTGAATAAAATAAATCCATTATCCTTTCCTTTTGAAACAAAATCATCCAAGTCCTGCAATTTCAATGTTACTTTTTTTATTTAAAACAAGATAACTCAATATTACTTTCGGCAAGGCTTTAGCTGGTTTGGAATGTATTCCTCCAACGTCGATAACATCTGGTAAGAATGGCTTTGGTTTAGACAAAGCAAAATGCCCATTACTCAAAACCAACGAAGTATTTTCAAAAATTTGTGCAATTGATGGGATATCTTGTCCCAATTTATCTTTGTAAACCTTTTCCATCATGGGGTCCACAAACAATTTGTATAAAGCATCAACAAAAACGTTTACCCCTAAATTAATAAATCTCTGCAAGAAGCTCATCTCGTCGGAATACCCAAGAAAAACATTCCCCACAAACGATGCTGGCAAATATCCTCCGACTCTATTAACGATTAAGGAAGGGGCTGATATTGGAGAAAATAAAACCAGAGGAGCTCCGATCCTATAGACGATACCAAGTGCACACTCGTTCATCATTGGTTGCATGAAGACCAAGTCAAATTTTTCTTTAATGATTTCTTTGATACGTGGAAGATCGTAAATATTTCTGCACAATTCATCAACTTTCCCAAATACTTGAAAAATTGGAGCATACTGTTTTCCGCTTTCTTTCAACTCAAAGGGGTTGTGAATCCCATTGAATATTTCTTCAATGTCCATTGTAAAAACTTCTCTAATGTTTGTAACATTCTTGCCTGATTTTATCGGCGTAATTATTGTAATTTCATGACCACGGGATGCGAGTTCTTCAAGCAAACGCTCGTAAGTGATTTTGTGAGATTTGCTCGCGAAGAATGAAACAACAAGGATTTTTTCAGAATAGGAATATTGCACAAAGATGTAAAGCACAAGGACTAACGAAGGAATAAACTTCATGATGACAACGGAATTTTATGGAATTTTACTACTGTGGCTAGTATGAATAACTCGACGGAGAATTGGACTATTAATGGAGACAAAATTGATTTACAATGTTGTTAAAGCATTGTTACGGATCTCTCAAAGATAAACTGGTCCCACGATTGATTAACTCAAGGTTTTAAGTCATATGACTTTGTTACATACTAAGCAAAAAATTGTAACATCAACTTGATAATATATCACTAAATAGATATCTACAGCATGCATACAAATTATGGCTCATCTTCAGCTACTGAATTCCTTTAATATCCAGCCAAAAACTAGGGTGAGATCTACTTTTAGAAAGTTGAAGTCAAGGTCCAAAAGTATTGATAAAGGAACTGCATTTCTTTCAAATATTCACACCGTTGGCCAACATCTTATATGATAAACTTGGTTTAATGAAACAGCTTTTATGATTTTGTCAGAAAACGAAAGGATTAATTTTGTCACGCACAAATCAGAAAAGTAGAAAGTTTCCTCACCATCATCTCAACTACTTATTGTAGTAATTCTCTTCGTGCAAGCAAGACATCTTGAAAATGAAAATTATATTTTTTACCTTCCTCCTGATTTCAACAGCTTTAGCACAATTACCTAGGCGTAGAAAACCAACGACCACGACAACTGATGCCACGTAATTTCCATTCCAAGTTATTTAATTAATTACCAATGATTAGCAGGAGTACAGTTAATCTTGAACAAACTCTTGCGGATCGTGAAGCCAGTTTATTAGATCGGGAAGAAAACTTTCGGAAACGAGAAACCGTGTTTCGAATGAGAGAAGAAACATTGTCGGAAAGGGAAGAAGCATTTAAAGGAAGGGAAGATAAGTTGTCGAAGCGCGAGAAAAATTTGGAACTAAGAGAACAAAACACGTTGACAAAATCATGTTCTGGATCTGAAGCCACACCCCCAGATTATGGCACAGTAAGGTGGGATAGAGATGGGAATGTTCTTCGAGAAATTGGAGATATTGGTGCATGCTCAGGTGAAAACATGAGGTTCTTTGCGTCTCCTGAAAATGAGACGGAAGGGCGATGTGATTGTGATTATCATCAATGTTCTCGTCCCCTCCTTTATTCAGACAAATACAAGCAATGCTTTTGGGCTTGGTCTCAGGTACTTTATTGAGGAAGGGATAAAATGAGGTTTTCACATTCTTTTCATTTTAGGGCCCTTGTGAGCAAAAAGAATGGTTTACCTATGATGCCAATTACAATGCAATTTGTGAAGCCAACACTTGTCCTGAATCACCTTCCCATTCCACCCCTTCCTATTACATAAAGCATTTGGATGGAAAATGCTACAAAGTTGGAAGTAAAGGGCCCTGCAAAGGGAGTGGAGAACGTCTCTTCACAGGTATTAAATTATAATTAATAATTATAAAACAATTATTTGTACATATTTAAGTCCCGGATGACCCTATTCCCAAATGCCGTAAGCAAGCGTTATGCCCTGCTCAATCTATTCCTGCAGTTGAAAGATGTCTACCAGGGAATAGAAGATTTTTTGACGGACTTTGTACAGAAATGACATATGATGATGTATCTGATGAGTGAAATAAAAATAAACCACATTAGCAGAACCACAATGATTAATTTTAAGAATTAAAGCATTCATCTATGTAGTAATTCTTATCTGAATATTTAGAATAAGAGAATAGTACGAAGCTATCATGAAGTGGATTTTTACGCTCCTTCTAATTTTTACATTTCTTCCATTCTTGGTATGAATTTTGAATGAATCAATTAACTATTAAAAATTATGTACAGGTGAGAGCAAAGATTACATGCAACAAGAAGAACTGCGTTGCAGGACTCCCTTGCGTTGTGAGCTGCCATGATTCACAAAAATTATGAAATTATTGACCGCACCCATTAATGCCTCCGCCCAGTTGATAATCAAATTTCACTAATTGTATCACTTTACAAAATAAACTCTAATTTATTAATGCATCAACTCATCCTATTCTTCAATAAACAAATTTGCTAATTTGATCTTGTTAAACAATTAATGACTTATGTAAATATACAATGCATAATGTATCAAAAGTTTGTCATCTAAACCCTTGAGTGTTGAAAGGAGAAATGGAAAAAAAATATTTCATGACAATCCCAGACGCAATGTTCACCAAAGTTGAGCCTAGCAAGACTTCCGGTGCTGCCTTGGATTTTTTGACAAGGCTAATAAAATATGGACAATTCTCAACTGCAGTGTCCTACGAAATTTCTACAAACAGCGGTAGGCGCCCGGAGTACGTTACAAAACGCTCGAGGATTTGGGGGGTACGAGGTCATTCGTATTGTCATTGTAACAATTGGTGTTTCCAGATGATTTCTGCCATCCTCTATTTCTTTACTTTACTGCACGTACTACTTATCGTCATAAAATTTGACTTCAACATTTCATATTCCAAGCTTGTGAATATGATTAAGAGAGTGACCTACGGGTTCTTTGCTGTCAAGCTTATTGTGGTTTACTACTGCTTGAATGTTCGAGGTTATAGGATGGGGTTGTGGCTGAAAATACTGAAACAAGGGGATAAAATTCAAGAACAATTTGCAAAATATGATATAAGTCCACCCAGTCGAAAAACGGTAAAAATGAATGTCCATTTGTAGATAATTTGATATGTAGAAATGAAATTAGGCCCGGTTAATTGCCTCAGCAATCTGCATATTTTCCTTTATCCTCTCCCTTATTCATGTCTTGGTATTTTCCTTCGGTAAATCTAAATGTAATCATCAGAACAAAACAATGGCTTGGCACCAAGTCTACACCAACAATGTACTTACAGTGTTTACTCTAGGCTACTGGGATGAAGATAATGATGGTAAACGTTTTAATGGATTAAAAAACCAATTATAATTTGCATTTCTAGTTTCATACTCTGTCTCCCTAACGTTTGGAACGATTGGTTTTCTCCAACAGGTATTTTGCTGGAATTTGTGGTATTTTGTTGACACGTTTCGAGTTCTCTCTGCCCTGTTTGTTGGAATGGTATTTAGGAAACTAAACGACGCCTTGGCAAAAGGGAAAATTGGGATTGAGAATTTTTCAGACGTAATGGAACTTCATTTTGGTGGAACAAAATTGTTGAATCTTTTGAACCAATTGATGGCTCCCATTACCCTTGTTTCGACGGTTTTTAACGTTCTCTTTGTTTGCTTTTGGGTTAATTATTGTCTCATTAATTATGGGTTTAAGCTGAATTACATTGTCGGGATAATCACAACCGTGAGAATGATTGTCGTATTTTATATTGTGGCTGATGTAAACAGTCAAGCCTATCAAATAAATACTTGGATGGAAAATCATTTCGGGGAGTTTGATAAAGTACCAAAGAAAATTGATAGGACTAAATTAGCTTTATTTAGTTCGTTGATTTATAGCAGAGAAGCAATTGGATTTAAAGGACTGCAGTTCTTTACGTGTACTCCAGCCCTTAATATTGCGGTAAATAAAAGATGCAGTACATATAATTCATAGTTGAATTTAAAAATTACTTGTAGATTGGAGGACTCGTCCTTACTTATACAGTTGTGGTAAATCAAGTTGCCACTCACTAGAGAAATAAAATATGTACACATTTACACATGTAAAGAATTTACGAGTATTATTGACGAACATCAATTTTTTGTTACATTTACACATGCATGGAATGTACGCAATAGGATGCAATGTATGTAGCCTGCATTGCAAAGCTTGTTTTTTCTAGACGTAATCAGAATTGTCATAATTTGTTTTACTGGCCATCCGTAATCACTTTCTGAAATAAACAGAATAAAAACTCACTTACTAACTTCAATTTTTAAAGAGTCAATCCAACGCACATTTTATTGTATATACATATTTAAATATAAATAATTTTATAAAATGGGGGAACTAAAATTGACGAGGTTATGAAAATACAGACAACTTAGAAAAGTGTCAAATACTTCAGTCATTCATAAAAAGCATGTTTTCGTAGGTAGTAATTACTAGTAATTCATTGGCTTTTTTATTTAATTTGTAAATCATCATTGAACACTCAATCGACTCTTGAGTGTCAAAGCAAACCTTGGTGCTTTATAGTAATTGACATTCATAAAATAACATCTTTACAAAATTCATAAAGTTTGGAAAGGATTTAGGCATGCAATTAAGTTCCTAATAGTAGGAAGTGATGATGACCTTGATTGGATTTCTTAAAGTCTTCAACAAGTGGACAATGATTTCGCCTTTGCAAATGACAAATTAAGTGAGATTTCTTGTTTTTGCATCTTGATCACTGAGGACATGCAACTTGAGAGACATCAAGTGAAATTCAAATGTGTTGAGTAACTTTAACTTAAATTATTCATTCAGAAGCTAACTTTGTCTTTCAGAGACATCATGGGTTCTTCCATTGTGGCTGTGAATGCAACATTCCTTTTATCTGGAATGTTAGGACTCCAATTCCAAATACCTGAGGGTAATTTTAGCATCGATCCTCACGCTCACAATTAAAAGTTTCTTGTTTTATCCAGCGGATGGAAAATTCAAAACAATTAAGACCTCGGCCCCATTTTTTGTAAGACCTTCAAATATTGGGGAAATGACAATAAAAATGTCATCAAGTTAGTGCAGTTAGTAAATTTCATGTAATTTTAACGACTCTTTAAGCACTCAGTTGCGGATCAATGATTTGCAAGCAGAATGAGAAGTGTGTTACATGGCAAAAAGAACCTGATACAAGAGGTTCTAATTTTTTTCAGGAATGCATGATAAATGATGTAAGTACAAATTAAAACAAAAGCCACTAAAACTCCTTAACAGGGAAGATATTCTACAAAAGCGAATCCAAATTTTGTCAAATTATGTGGAGCTGGTGAAACCCATTCAATAATTTTGAACGAACCTCAAACTTGTCTTGAAGACAATCCCCCTTGTGATATCATTTGGAAATATAAATGCGTCAAAGAAGAAGGTAACGAGATGAAAATTCCAAATTTGTAAAATCTCTTGTAGTCGCCCCACACTCATGTGCAACTAAAAAATGTCCAGAGGAATTCGTTTGTTTGGAATTTGTTCATTGTCCTCGCAATTTTCCATGTGTCCCGTTTAATGAGTGTCATCACATTTCTGAAGTTGATCACTACAATGGATAATTTGTTTTGAACTGCTCTGCGATTGTTAATTACGAGTGCAATTGCAACTGCTAATAAATGGTTTTTGGTTTTTGGTTCAACTAATTTTCATCCGTGGCAAAGCATTGATTTTTGGAGGGATGACATGAACCAAAACGTTATTGCTAAAGGTTTAAAGCGTCTCAATAATTGTTATTCGATATGATCCGCCCCGATAGTTTAAAACAGTCTAGAGTCTAGCATATTTCAGTTCATTTTTTTTATTGTTTTTGTAACTTAATTGTATTCATTCTGATCACAACAACAACGATATTGTCTTGTTGGAGAAGGACAGCCAAGTTGTTTTGTATCTGCTTCATAACAGCCTGTTCCAGGACAAGGGAACAATGTCTCTGGATTTTGACAATGCGTCCATTTACAGGTTTCTCCTATTTAATAGTTTTATACTTTCATTATTGAATTTTTAATTTCTTACTCATAATCTTGTTTCCTTCAGCATAGTCCTTTCTTTGATCAAAATTCAAAATAAATAATAAATAAAGACACAGCTTAAAAATATTAGAATGCTTCATTTTCTGTATTCCTGTAGGTTGTTGTTATAATATATTTTTAAATAACTTAATTTTCTCAAAGGTAATTTGCTAGAAGCTTTAGATGAGGAATACGGCTGTGTGAGAACTAATTTTACAGGACGAAACCAACAACAAAACATATTCTATAAATATAAAAAACACTTTCTACAACAATCAAATAAATATCTCAAATGTAAGTCAAAGGATATCCTTACTTATATTTCAAACAAATGCAACTAGAGATTTTTACCTATTTCATTTTTTTCTTTTAATTAGCTACAATTTACCCTTTATTATTTCCAGTACAGAATGGAAAAGCCAGGTTTTCTAACAATGAGGAAAAATCAGGTAATAAAATAATTTGTTTGGTGTCATGAAAAAGTAGGTTGCTTGATAGACAAAGATCATTTACGCGGAGAAATCTGAGACAAGAGGAATTTCAAAATAATATTGAAAAATATTGTAAAGATAATTTAATAACGACAGCCTTATTTTATGAGGTAAAAAACACAGCATAATCCTAACAAAGCAAAACCCTAATTTTTCTACAGTTGACAGTGGAATTCCTGATAACAAGGACGCTTGAGATATTGTCAAGTATGACAATTCCTGGGGAAACATCTTCTAATAAAAAAGGACGACTTCCTATTTCTATACATCAATCCATCTCTAGTAGTTCTATAAACGTCGTAAAAGCTGAAGCAATGATTTCATATCCAACTCCAAAAGTTATTGTCAAAACCCTTTTGAAATCCTTGCTACTGATTGTATTCAAGTGTTGGAGATGGGCGTCGTCATTTTTGGTCTTGATATTTCTGACGGCTTGGGTTTTTGGAGGAGTGCTGCCATATTTTTTATTTCTCACCGCTGTTCTAAGTAAGTGAAGCCAGAGGATTATAAAATCCTTGACGATTTGTTGAAAAAAACGATTCCTACGTTGATAATAATGGCATGTGGTTAGAAAAATTTTGTCAATATCATGTATCATTTTTTTAACTAATTCATTATGAGCCGGAAAACTAAAGATTTTATTGATTTGAATGCTAATTTGTCCGGCCTTACCCTTGAGGGTGGTCAAAGAAAGGGGAATGAACGTCCAAGAAATGTAGTTCATGAGGATCCTGCTGTTGAAACCCCAACGACCTCGTGCTGCTTAGCGTTTACAAGTCCTGCTATTTTATTAAGAAATTGGTTACTTCCAAGTGAAATGTGGAGTTTTTTCCCTGCAGGCACTAATAGGAGGCAGAAGTAGTTCGGAGGGTTTCTAATGTTGGTATTTTCAGGTTTGGGCTACAATATCTCTGATCATTTGTTGTATCAACCGGATTTTCCACCAGAATCAAGAAACTTTGTACCCACGCCAGACCAACTTGGGATGCCATATGAAGAAATTTGGATTAATAGTAAAGATAGAGTCAAACTTCATGCATATTTGATCAAGCAATCTGTTACAAACAGTCGAAGTATTCCGGTTTTAATATTTTTTCATGGGAATGCAGGAAATATTGGGAGCAGGTATAAAGCTTTTTTTATAAAACGCTATGTGTTTATCTTTTTTTTTGTTTTTGTAGGTTAGAAAATGCCCACTTGATTTATAAAGAAATTAGATGCCACATACTTCTTTTGGAATACCGGGGCTATGGTCACTCCGAAGTAAGTGGACGATTTATTAGTGTTGCGTTTGGAATAAGAAATTTTTCAAGGGCTCTGCGTCAGAGAATGGATTGTATTTGGATGCTCAAGCGGCCTTTGAGTTTATTGATTCTAGAGATGATTTGGATTCACACAAAATTTTTCTATTCGGTCGTTCTCTTGGTAAATCTCTGGTATTTTAGAACTTTGAAAATTGATAGTTTCTCAAGGTGGAGCAGTTGCTATTGATTTATCTTCTCGTTGTGATTTCCGTGACCGTCTTGCTGGTGTAGTTGTTGAAAATACTTTTACAAGTATTCCTGCATTAGCTAAGCATCTTTTCCCAATACGACCTGTTCGCTGGCTTCCAAAATTCTGTTACAAAAACAAGGTACCGAGAGGAGACTAATGAATTCGTTGCCACTATTTTAATGATTTTATTTTGATTTAAAGTTTGATAGCATCACCAAAATATCTTCTGTTGTATGCCCTGTATTATTCATTTGTGGGACTGAAGATGAAATGATTCCAGAGTCAATGATGGTAGATTTGTACAACAAAAGTTCTTCAAGTTATAAACGACTGCTACGTTTTGCTGGTGGCCATAATGATACATGGTTGAGTGACAAGAGTTATCCTTTAAGAATCCAGGAATTCTTTTCTGAGGTAAATTATAATTTATCCAATAAGCCTTCCTTAAATATCCCTTTATTTTAGTCCCTTGCTGCCGACAAACGACCAAACTTTCAACCCTACAGTGATAACATTGTTTGAATCTTAAACACATAATTTCCCGTAATTTTGTGTTCAATTCTTATATAATCTCGTATCCCACCTACACTATGTACTTTTCTCTGTATCGTGGTTCTCCAGTAAATTAAATTTTTAGCTGATCTCTACATTGAATGTCTAAGATTTATGGTGCGGAAAATAGGTTTGTTCCAAACTATATATTTTAGCACCTAGTTTATGTTATCTAAGGATGCTCAACTAGCTTAGTATTAGAAATAGATCTAACCATCTTTTACATAAACTCTTGATGACAATAGCGTCAGTCAATGTCAGTATATAACCTTATATATATATATCATGTCATCGCAATTAATCTGCCGGTTCCTGTGAACTTTTTCATGACAATAAAGTTTCCAGTTTAACAGTTTATTTGAAGTAAAGGGCTGTATGCCCATCGCATCACTGCTCCAATGTGAATTTTAACTTTGTATTGCGGGATTCTTGTTTCTTGTTGCTACTAGGAATTGGGAATATTTGGACTCTTTATATTTTTTGTTCCTTCTTCATCCAACTCCCTTTTGAAGAACTTGAAAATTCGAGAGGAATAATTATGGCTCCTCAAAATGGGGCAGAAATGCTGTTGTATTTACATCCTTTCTCATTCTGTAGTCAAAAGGTTTGGGTATTTTGTACAAAATCTCTTTAATATTTTTCGTCCTCAAGGTGGTAATGGCCATGAAGCAAAAGCATATAAAATTCCGTCCAATCTATGTCGATATAAATAAAGGAAGACAATTCAATGATAAATTCCTTGCACTCAATCCTCGTGCTGAAGGTGAGAGATTAAATTTATATGTAGCAGAACAATGTAATAATCTTCCTCTGTTTCAGTACCCGTACTTGTGGATGATTTCAGAGTCATTCCGGATTCTGAACATATTATAAATTATCTTGAAGATAACTTTGCAAATGGTTTGAAAAAATGCGTGGAAAAAAGTTATGCTTTTATATTTGCCAAATGTTTTGGTTAGGGACTCCAAGACTTCGTCCTCTGGATCATGATGTACGACAAAGGGTGGATCAACTACATCAATTGATAAATGAGTTAAAGGTTGAAGCCTTAACATTGGGTTCAGTGTTTCATGAGGACTTGGAATTGAATCTAAATGTTAAAGCACCTTATGACAATATTGCATATAGGAATCAAATGAAAGGTGAAAACTTAATTATGGAATGGAGTAGATTGATAAAATGTTTGGTTTGTTGCAGCTCTAGCAGAACAACGAGAAGTTGTTTTAGAACGAGAAATAGTTAGACGTCCAAATTATGCTGCGGCTTTAAGAAAGAAAAAAGAAGACATTGCACATGATAGTTTACTGTGGCAGAATCGAAATAAGTTTCTCAAGATTATTTTAGATTTTGAAAGAGTCCTGGATGAATGTGAGGCTGAATTGCAATCTCATAGTGAGTATTATTGAATGTTAATGGTGGAGGCGTTGTTTTATTATTATTTATTTTACAGCGGACAATCGATATTGGCTTTGCTCGGCAGAAATTTCCATAGCTGATGTGAGTTTTAGTATTTTACTTTATCGGCTTTGGCAACTTGGATTTGAAAGAAAAATGTGGGAGCATAGACCCTTTGTGAAGCGATATTTTGCAAGAGTGCAATTATTGGACAGTTATAAAGAAGCTACATCAATGAAGGAAGCGAATGGACTAGTTGAAATGATTACTAGTCCTGCTTTTTGGGCAGTTGTTATCACACTTGGAATTGCTGGAGGGGGATGGTTTTACTGGAACAAATATTTGGCTAGTGCAGATAATCAAACAATTCTACCCATTCGAATTCCAGTGGACAGAGTATCAACAAAATCGCCTTCATTTTCATCAAGCTCATTTGGCGGCCGTGCTCCTGAAGTTAAGGTCCCTTCATCATTATAATAATCCAAAGACAAAATTCACGTTCAGACTCAACCAAAAAAATATCTTGCTCATAGTTTATCTTTCCTTCTATTCCAAAATTGCAAATATGTAGTAGCAAACTTGTGTCTGTGATTTAAGACTGAGCGTGATGACAGAATGTACCTTATACAAAATTTCAAAGTGTGCTAATCATCAAAGAGTAGCATTTCTAATAATAATGGTGTTTGAATAATTTGAAAATCACATTGTCCACGTCAGATAAATATGAATATTAGAATATATACTTACATACATTATTATAGTCAATAATTTAGAATTCATGTAAATAAACTATAGTTTTCGAGATACCGTAGCATGACAATTTTGTCAATACATATGCAAAATATAAATAAGAGATTTTATTTTCAGAGCATGATTTGAGAAAAAAATGTCGCAAGTTTCATACAGCTACATATAGTATATAATTTTCCTCTGTTGTAATTGTTTGTAGACTGAGTTTTATAAGACTATCCCTAAATCCAAGACGTATCCACGATTCACGACAATGCACCATCAAGTTTCATTATGCTTTCATGATTCTTTTTTGAACTTTTATTAAGAGTGTTTAGTGGCATCCCCAGAAATTTAGGAACATCTTCCTGATCTTTTCCACGTGTACGTGATGCATTCGGTTTTGATTTAGGTGTAGTTGATGTCGAGGTCGAACAAGTTGTATTTGAAACGGACGCCTTTGATTCAAAGTTATATTTAAAAATTCCTTGTCCCGGAAGGCCAATGGCATATTTATAAAGCACTTGATAAAGAATGAACCATGAAAGAGCACCAACAAGACCACCAATAATTTTTTCAATCATCACATGAAAATAGATAGCAGTCATAAATATCATAAGATCCCAAATCAGTGAAAGTCCGGTCATCACAATGAGTGCAATTTTAGCTGGAGTATCAAAATCATTGTATTTGGCTTTGAGTTTTTCAAATTCTTCATTTGATAAAACATTTAAACTAGTCTCCCTTGGTCCAGGAGCCTCTCCACTAGGACCCTGTTGTGGTACTTTTGATCTGTAGTATTCTTCATTTCGAATCAAATCTCTTATACCATCCCAACCTATAATTGCTTTTGCTTCCTCCGTTATAAACAGTACGCACCAAACTAGCAAAAAAGAGTGACCAGAAATGTCGAAGCTGCTCCATTTTCCATTTTTCAACAAACAGGCTTTTCTATTTTTGACCGCAAAGATCACCCCATTGAGGACACATTTCCCAGTTGCATCTTCAATAAATTGAAATAAATTGACCCAAACAAACCACACCCCAGTTCCAACAGCTAATCTAAACATGTGTCGCCCAATCTTCTCCCTTCGGCCGCAACAATAAGTAGAAGAGGTTAAATAGGTGAAAATCCCCGTGACGAGTAACGTCCAAGCCCAACTGAATTTAACAAAATATTGATTAAGGACATTTCCCTTGTGTGCAAAATAAGTTTTAGGAAATGGTAGATAATCCGCGACTAATGAAAAGAAAAACAGCATCACGGCGTAAGCCATTAGTCGTATCTTTGGATCAAGGAATAAAGCTTTTCGACATCCATGCAGTATAACTTTGGTAAATATTTCCGGCACTGTTGTTTGTTCAGGTAAGGGTAGCGTCCCTTTGGCAGCCCATCTCCCTTTTTCAACAAAGGGACGGAAATTGGTGGTAACGGGACCAGGATTTGTTGAGCGTTTTCTTGAAGACAATGACATGGCATGAATTCTAATGTAAGAATTGATCATATAGTTTTAATAAAAACAAGGAAATAATCTGTTACCTTTATCCCTTAATTCCGTGTTTCAATCCTTTCAAAAGTTGTTTGAACGGCCTTAGATTTTCGTCAATCGTCAAAATAATTGTTCCTTAATTTGTGATCATTTTGAATTTCCTGTGATCGGGGGGAACGTTTTAGAGCGTCCTCTAATTTAAGAGATGAAGTTTGTAGTTGATTGTGGAATGAGGAATTCCACCGTCTGATGTCGTCTTAAGGTTGTTAAGGGTGTGTTGCCCAGCTTGAATGCTTTTTTGTATATTTTTTGAACTGACGGAGTATTGGGAGTTGGTGTAAAGATTTTATAAGTCAGTTGGGATTTGCCTATAGTTGATACAGCTACTGGAAAATATCAAATATAGTTCAGAGATCAATTTACAAGAAAATAGAGTGGGAGGGGTTGTTCAAAAAATAATAATATATTTATAGAGATCTCTTGAACACTTCTAATAACGGTTTAGTGTAGGAAGAAAAAATATATATAAATAAATATTAGTTTGAGCTTTGGATATTTTATAAGAGGTAAGGTATTCATAATTATAAAATGTTGATCCCATACCAATGTTAAATAGATTTTATATTTTAATAATTTTAGAAATCTCATTTAATATTTGATCAATTGAACATGAGTCATTGAAAACATTGAGTTGTTAATGGAGGATTAAATTAAATTAAAAAAATAAAGTTTGTAAAGTGGTGAATGTATATTTGCTAAAGAAAGTTGGTTAGGGTCATTTAAGATAAGATAAAAAAAGTGGAACCGCAGCTATGTTTTGATGAGTTTGTATTATAGTATTGATGGGTGCAGGAAGAAAAGTTTGTTGATGTTTAATTCCAGTTCATTGGTATTTTGGTATTAATTAAAAGTTTGTTTTCTTTGTAAATTATGATGGAATTGAAGCGTTAGTTGAGTAGAAGCAGGATTATTATATATTGCACGTGGAATTTAGCAAATCCTCATTGTAAACCTATAATAATAATTATTATTGTTGAGGTGCATGGGATTTTGGTTTGTTACGGGAAATGAGAAATACAAACGGTATGGAGATTACAAATAGTTACCCTCTATGATGGGATAATGATGATGTCATGTGTTCAAATAGCTTGGATTGAGGGTGACACATTACAATATAATTCATCTTTTGTGGGTGTGAGATCATTGGGATGTGTTTGAAACTAAAATTGATTTGAATCTTAAAATAGGGTGCTCATTGTGCGTGCTCATTTGGAGCGATAATTTATTTATTTCCTAATAAAGCGAGTAGAAAGAAATTTCATCTATTTACCAGAGTATATTTGGTGCTCTATTAATTGACCTCAATTTAAATTGAAAGGTCGATTGGTTGTTACGAAATAAGACTCCAGAGCAGATGGGATTGTGTGATTGTTATTGCGGTGGGTTTCATATTGCAATGGGAAAGAATGGTGATCAGGGGAAACTAAATCTTTTGCAAACTTCAAAGCAAAGAGTTGCTTTATTTTCTACTAAAACTTGATCGTTCCATCGTAGAATACGGTTTGTAGACTCAATCATGTAGAAGCTGTTTATGCAGGACGTGTTTTGTTTACTCTGGTCCTGGTGGCCATTATGAGTCATTTGCAAGCAGTTGTAAATATGGCCAAGTTAACTCGTTTCAAGTTTATATAAGAAAACTTCTGTTTTTGTTCAATTTTTATTTGAGATAGCCAAAATGTTGTATTTTTGGTTTTTTTCATTACCCATCAGAATATTTTGGGAGATAAAATTAATTCTTTTAGACCACAAATCTAAAAACGTTAAAAATCACGTTTGAAAATTAAATGAAAGATCAATCATTTGCATGAATTGACTGGTAATATTCAGTATACACATGATTAAAATATTCACAGCTTGTTCAATTAGGACTAAGAAGTTTTTGAAAATAATAAAATGTATGACAATTCATGGGATAAATTCATTTTAAACTCATTAGAATAACAGTAATCTTCAAGATTCTTGGCACGCTACGTTGTTCACCGGAAGGCATTATTTTGTTTTTGTAAAAAAACTGTTTATAATAATGATTTCATTTTTATTTTGATTTACAGGCTGAGCCAGGTTTTACTTCATATGTTCCTGAAAAAATGGCGTTGTGATTGATTCATCTCGCGGGTCGCAGTACTGCAATTCAACTTAATCAAAGGTGCGCTATTTATTCGCTATGCCTGAAGCGAAAGGAAAAGAAAATATTAACCCAACTTCCCCTAAGGGTGGTCATGAAAACGGTTCTTATCCAGATTCTCCTGCCACAACCAATGGTTCAGCAAAAAATCTGAAAAGAACTTCTGGAAAAATGATTGTGGCCAAAGTTTACTTGTTGGATGGAATTGGTTGGGATTGTCCTATTGATGTAAGTCGGAAGCATACTTGGTTCAAAACTCAACAAGTTACAACATTTTCTAGAATATGCTGTTTGTTGTTAAATTGCTAATTTGATTCGACAATAACGATCCCATTGATCCCTCTTTTCATGGCATGTCGTTGTGTGGTTATGTGGTCATCAAATATATGTAATTTCCTAATGAAATCTCGAATTGAATGAATGGTGGAACTAATGAATATGGCATGCTATTATAGCATTAAAGCCCTCGTTTCCCAGAATATAAAGTAATTGGAAGTTCATTAACTCCTGTTTGATGCAACAAGCCTGATTCATAAAAGTACAAATGTAATGATGATTTTGTCAAACGAGGAATGGTATTCTTTTATGTGGTGGTGATTTGCAGCAGGAAATTCGTATAAAGTATACTGCCATTTGTGATAAGCAAAATGTTATCATATCATCACTTTAAAATTATCGTATCATGTCGAAACTTTTCATAAATTAACATCCGGAGCTGAACGGTGGAAAGAGGCTGAACAACGGAAGATGAGACAAATGGTCTGGTAGTGTGGTTTCTATTTGGATCAGTTGACGTGTTTGGAAAAATGATTGGCATTCCAATTTATGAAGGGTGCTGTACTGTGTATTATTATTAGGGTGTATCTGTTTTCAATCTTCCGTTAAAAATTATTATTGCACGAGATCTTTCTTTGAAGCTTTTTTGTTCTTGTAGCGAAGTGACGAATTGTTTATTGTAATTATTTCAGGGGATGTATGTATGTACATACAATTTTAACTTTGTTAACAATTGAATGACATGCTTGATGAACCGTATTATTATTAAATTAAAACTGCATATTATTAAAGGGGAAAATACATTAATAGTTTAAGGCAAACTTGAAAACCCATATTTTATCAGATTAGTAGGACATTTTAGGACATTATGGTTTACAGGAATCTGGTTAAACATATGCTGCAGGAAACGATATTTTATAATGGGGAGTTTAGAGGAAATTACTTTACTCATTAGTGTTAAGCGACCATAACGTGTCCTTCATTTTAAAACGTCTAAAAGGGGGACTGAAGAAGCACTTCAATAGAGTTGTGATTTCTATAATTTGCTTGCATCGTTTTTTTTAAAAAAAATATTAACTTGAATGCTTTTTGCTGCATCCAATTTACTCAATTGCATATTCGTATCGATCAATCATCAAAGTTCCTTCCCTCCCCACGAGCACAAGGTTTATTTGGATACAGTTGGCTTGGACAACACGAATAAATATGGTTGAGTTGGATTAATTATTGTCAATGGATTGATGATTCTTCTTGTGACTACATTTATCTTTACGAAAATGACAATGCATAATAACAATGATGATGAACTCAGCATTGCTGAACAAGTTTATAAGCTATTTAAACTGTTCATCTTGATGGAATTGTGAGCAAAAGGAAAATTCACTTTTACCATCATGAAGGGTACTTATATATCATTGTCATTATCTATTTACTCAAATGACTCATGGTAATTTTTACTTTGCTTGCAGTTTGGTGGTTCTTTCTCTACTTATACTGTATCTTGAAGCGTGACCAAAAATGATAGTCTGGTGAAAGTTGAAGTTATAATGTCGTGAATTGCATTTACAAAACTGAACGATTTTTTTTCAAAATTCAATCTATAAGAAAGCCGGCTTGCACTTTTAGAAGTTAGAGCATCGATATCTCAACACATAACAATAATAACATAACGTACACCCTATATTGTTGTAATGGTCAAAATATGATTGTGCTTTAATCATCAATCTTACACTCCTAAAGAGAAAGTACTCTATTATGCTGATTAATGTGATGCAATAAAACCTTAATGATGGGCGTTGTTTGTTTTCTTTTAGAGAAAGGCAAAAGGCCAAGACCTGCTGGATAAAGTTTGTGAACACATTGATCTCCTTGAGAGAGATTACTTTGGACTAAATTATATAGACAGAGAAGGATTCACCGTGTGGGTGGAAAGTGATAAAAAGATTTCAAAGCAGATGAAAAGTAAGTAGTAAAATTCCACAAATACTCTTTGTACATGTGTGGTCGAATGCATATTAATGAGCTTTTTGAAATTGTAGATGATCCTTGGGAATTTAATTTTCAAGTAAAATTTTACCCTCCTGAACCCTCCCAGTTGCATGAAGATATTACGCGATATCAGCTTTGCCTTCAAGTGCGTAATGACATCCTCGTTGAAAGGTACTTGTATAAAATACGCGGTATAGGAGAAATCATTCATTTTCTTTTTTTATACTTAGATTGCCATGTTCCTTCGTTACCCATGCGCTTTTGGGATCATTTCTTGTTCAGTCCGAAATGGGCGATTATGAGCCAGATATGCATGGTGCATCTTACCTTAGAGAGTTTAAATTTGCACCAAATCAGACGCCAGAGTTGGAAACAAAAGTTATGGAACTTCATAAAACCCACAAGTGAGTTAAAGATTTCAATAATTTTGTACTCATCTCATTGTTATAAAGGGGTCAAACACCGGCCGAAGCCGAACTTAACTATCTTGAAAACGCAAAAAAATTGGCAATGTATGGTGTGAGCCTTCACCCGGCAAAGGATTCTGAAGGCCTTGACATCAAATTGGGCGTATGCTCTACGGGTTTAACTGTTTATAGAGACAGGTACGGAGAATTATGTCCAACATAAATTAAATAGATTGATCTCTAATTTAAATTGGGTGTGAATTACGTACGTTAGGTTACGAATTAATCGATTTGCATGGCCAAAAATCTTGAAGATTTCTTACAAACGCCAATATTTCTATATCAAAGTACGGCCTGGCGAATTCGAACAATATGAGCCAACAGTAGTTTTCAAGCTACCAAATCGTAGAGCGGCAAAGTTGTGCTGGAAAACTTGCGTGGAACATCACACATTTTTCAGGTAATAAAGTTAAATGTTTTTAAATGCACATTTAATATTTTCCAATGTATTCAGATTAATGGCTCCGGAGCCACCCACGAAAACTGGATTCTTTCCTCGTTTCGGTATTATTTTTAGCATAATTTTTTTTGTATTTAATTAATTAATTTATTTAAGGATCCAAGTTCCGATATTCTGGGAAAACATTTTATGAAACCAAAAATGCAACTATTGATAGAGTTCCTCCCAGATTCGAAAGGAGCTTGAGTGGAAGGAATATCGCCTTTTCAAAAAGCGTTGATGGTACATGCTATTATTTATTGCACAATCTTCTAGCATTCTTTAATGAATTGCTTAACAATAACGATTTGTTTGGCAGCTTTGGGAATGCACGATTCTATTGAAGAATTTGAAGAGAGCAAACGCCACACTCTGCCACATGAACACTTTCCTCAAAGTCCATCCAAGGATATTAAAGATGAAAAGAAAAAGGATAAGGTATGGGTGTTGAAATACAATTTTTACTTTCAAAAGCATTCCATAATCATGCATCATAATTTCGTAAGCGAAATAGATTTTTAAAAAAAGCATCACTCACCATCACCAACCACTTAATTTTAGACTTTGGTTGGCATCTTATTTTTAATAAAAAACCGTTCCTACAATGGATTCTTTTAACTAATTTAGGGGAGAAAAAAAGAGCACTCACAGCAAATTTAGCACTCACACCTCTACTATTCATTATTATTATGCGCCTCTTAGAAAATATTATTTTCCATCTCATATACTGAGTATAATCTGCGTAGACTCATACATTGCTCACAATTACTCAAATAATTTGATGGCTTTTACCTTAATACCCTGTATTATCCTTATCAACCCCTGTTTTTTGTATTTAGTAGAAAATTAATAACAAGCGTAGGAAGAACCTGTCTGTTTTGCTAAATTTAAACTTAAAAGCTTGTTGGGTGATGGGATGCGCATTATGTATGTCCGTATGTTGTGTTGGAATTTACGGTATGCTTTAATTGTAAATATCACACTAATTGCTATAATGGTTGGCTCAGTACGGTTCACTGGAACGCTCCGGCAGTAGCTCGGATGAAGGGGAATATGATACAAAAGACGGCGATTCATTGGACTCATTTCTTCAAGGCCCATCCGGTTCGATGTCGACTGATGAAAAGAGGAAGCAAGTTAAGGCGAAGGTACGATCTTTGCCCGACTTGGCTTCCTCTAATCTCTTGGCTTATCTGAATGGTGTGAAATTCACTAATGACAATAATGAGATTTACAAGCCCACCCATTTTGAGGGAGTGGCCTCATTTGTTGCCCTTGTTAATCACCAACACAGATCTTATGCACTAGAGCTAGCTTTTCGTTCACGAAAATCCATTTGTATTGAGACAACAGCGTTTTTACAGGTACTTTTATTTAGGGTAACATTATTGTCTGGTGAAAGCAATGTAAATAGTAACTCTGCGCAAACTTACCCAATTTAAAATGCAAGAAGCTTTTTACAGCTTCGTGGCGGCCAAAAAAAATATTGTGATTATTGCGCTTTCAATTTTTTCTGAGAACTATATATAGTTCTATTACCTTCATTTAGAAACGGTAATAAGTAATGATGCTTCAAGTTTCTGTGTTTCTTTAATGATGGCTTTCTCCATAGCCTTTCTCTCTCTGCATGATGTCTTTTGTAAAAGGGAATATATTTTATGATTAAAATGTTGCTCTATAAAACTTCCAGTGCAACTCCATGTAGCCCGAGTCAGAGAATTCGTTTTTTTGAAAATCAGTGGGGGTTACCTAGATGAGTCTTTCCTATTCG